>VMBQ01011033.1:0-24321 GCA_007657795.1 Dreissena rostriformis | reverse complement strand
TATAGAGTCCATGACATACAGTATACAGTCCATGACATAGAGTATACAGTCCATGGCATACAAGATACAGTCCATGATATACTCACAGTATAGAGTCAATGACATACAGTATACAGCCCATGATATATTCACAGTAAACAGTCGATGGCATACAGGATACAGTCCATGATATATTCACAGTATAGTCAATAAAATACAGTATACAGTACATGATATACTCACAGTATAGAGTCCATGACATACAGTATACAGTCCATGGCATACAGGATACAGTCCATGGCATACAGGATACAGTCCATGATATATTAACAGTATACAGTCAATGACATACAGTGTACAGTACATGATAAACTCACAGTATAGAGTCAATGACATACAGTATACAGCCCATTATATACTCACAGTATAGAGTCAAGGACATACAGTATACAGCCCATGATATACTCACAGTATAGAGTCAATGACATACAGTATACAGCCCATGATATACTCACAGTATAGAGTCCATGACATACAGTATACAGTCCATGACATACAGTGTACAGCCCATGATATATTCACAGTATAGAGTCAATGACATACAGTATACAGCCCATGATATACTCACAGTATCGAGTCCATGACAAACAGTAAACAGCCCATGATATACTCACAGTATAGAGTCCATGACATACAGTATAGAGTCCATGACATACAGTATACAGTCAATGACATACAGTGTACAGCCCATGATATATTCACAGTAAACAGTAAATGACAAACAGTATACAGCCCATGATATATTCACAGTATGGAGTCAATGACATACAGTATACAGTCCATGATATACTCACAGTATAGAGTCAATGACATACAGTATACAGTCCATGATATACTCACAATATAGAGTCCATGACAAACAGTATACAGCCCATGATATACTCACAGTATAGAGTCCATGACATACAGTATACAGTCCATGGCATACAGGATACAGTCCATGATATATTCACAGTATAGAGTCAATGATATACAGTATACAGTACATGATATATTCACAGTATAGAGTCCATAACATACAGTATACAGTCCATGGCATACAGGATACAGTCCATGATATATTCACAGTATACAGTCAATGACAAACAGTATAGAGTCCATGACATACAGTATACAGCGCATGATATATTCACAGTATAGAGTCCATGACATACAGTATACAGCCCATGATATACTCACAGTATAGAGTCAATGACATACTGTATACAGCCCATGATATACTCACAGTATAGAGTCAATGACATACAGTATANATACAGTATACAGTCCATGATATATTCACAGTATAGAGTCAATGACATACAATGTTCAGTCCATGACATACAGTGTACAGTCCATTATATACTTACAGTATAGAGTCCATGACAAACAGTATACAGTCCATGACATACAGTATACAGCCCATGATATACTCACAGTATAGAGTCCATGACATACAGAATACAGCCAATGACATACAGTGTACAGTCCATGACATACAGTATACAGTCCATGATATACAGTCCATTATATACTGACAGTATAGAGTCCATGGCATACAGTTTACAGCCCATGATGTATTCACAGTATACAGTCCATGACATATGGTATACAGTCCATTATTTACTCATAGTATAGAGTCCATGATATACAGTGTTCAGTCCATGATGTACTCACAGTATAGAGTCCATGATATACAGTATACAGTCCATGATAAACAGTGTACAGTCCATGACATACAATATACAGTCCATGATAAACTCACAGTATAGCGTCCATGACAAACAGTATACAGCCAATGACATACAGTGTACAGTCCATGACATACTCACAGTATAGAGTCCATGACATGCAGTGTTCAGTCCATGACATACTCACAGTATAGAGTCCATGACATTCAGTGTTCAGAACATGGCATACAGTGTACAGTCCCTGACATACTAACCGTGTGAAGATGCTCCCTATAAGCCAGGTCCACAGGGTTACTGATGTCCAACTCTGACACTGTGGGACTGATACGACCCCCTGGTACAGCATAGTTTGGCTGCAAGACACACACACAATATTTAAGAGTAAAAGAATTCAAAACTAAAGAAAATTGATGCTGAACTTGGTGAACCCTTAAATATTAAACTCTACATTTGAAAAATATAACCATGCAGGTTCAAACATCATTTTTTTGCAAGATAATTTTCTATAACAAACACTATTTTTGAGGACCAGAAATCACCTTTTGAAGCTAATAAAATATGCAAAGTATACATGTGCAGTACAACAGACCTCATGTGCAGCATCACCGAAAAGCATATGCAGCACGAAAGACAAACCAACAGACCAACCAATCAACACAGTGATTTCAGAATACCCCAACAAATTTGTTTTCAGGGGTATAAATATACAACATGTAAAGTACATGTACTTCTTGAACTTGAGAAAGGTTCAAAAGGGTAGAGATTGTTGATAGTAATTGTTGAAAACCTCATGTATATGATGTTAAAATTATTGTTTATTTGTCTGATATAATCCAAAAAAGTTCAATAATAAGAAACAAGAAGGCCAAAGGACTTAATGCGTTCACATGAGACCCAAAGGAACTTAACTGCTCTTAGCTAGTAATAGCCATATATGGAAAAATTCCACCCTACCCCAAATAGCTCTTTTGGAATGGAACAAAACCGTTTTGAAGCTTCGCTAAGATGTCAGGAGAACAAATATTTTGCAAAAGATTCATTATGATTGGGCAAAAAATTTGACTCCTGGAGTGTCACAAGGTAAAACTATAGCTACTTAATAAAAAAATGCCCTGCTTCCTGGCAGCCATGTTTTTCAAAGGACTGGCAACATTTTCAAAATTGGCAGAAATATCATAAGAACAATTGTTCTGTGATTTTCATGCTGATTTGGGCAAAAATATGTTACTTCTAAAGTGTTCACAAGCTTTTCCTACAATTGGACCTAGTCAAACTCGGCCCGGATATTATTGGAACAAATGTTCAAACCAAGTTTATAACCCAACATTGTTGCGAAATAAATGTAGATAAATAAAAAGATGAAGACAGCAAAAAAGGTTATCACAAAAGCTCAACATGATAAAAATCATGCACGACCACTTCAATACAGAATGCATCAATCCAATACAGGAATTTCATTTCAATACATTGGTGAGTCAAAAGGCAGGCAGATAATTCTTGCATGAGAATTTCAAAACAAACTAATAGGAAAAAAGACACTGTGGGATTAAATAACGTCTCACCTGGGGTGCAGAGGAAGACTGCAACATATAGAACACAACTGAGGCTATGTTAAGAACACAACTACCAACTTTAGAGATGCCATATACTAGAAAGTACTCAAATGTTCTGTACAACTATTTGTAAATTCTTTGTTTTTTTGGATATTATGCAATTTTCAAAAGTATTTCAATTGTTTCACAGAGGTCAGTTAACGTACTCAAACTTTTCCAGGGTAAGCAGGTTACTGGTATATGCCAGTACTAAGTGCACATACTTATGTAAGTAACTGACAGATGACTTCTTGAGTCTGAAAAATGGGTTCGAATGGCTATAGAAACAATTTCATGACCAATACCAAACAAGTTACGTGGATTGGCCCAGAGTCAAACCTGCTTTGCTCCGATTTAAAAATGTGAAAATGGTCAAGTAATGTTATTGTCTATCTAATAATCAAGTCATCAGTTTGTATATAGCGAACATGCAAAACATTTAGTGCGTTGGACACTTTTTACTTCAAAAATCCCCTGATTATTTTTTTTTACTTACACAAGCTTTGTTTACTGCTGATTTTCAATGTGATGTGGATTAAATCAGACCATTTTTCCTTTCCATTGCATGAGAGGCCTTGAAACAATAGATACTTCAGCAAGTTTCCTAGTGCTGACATTTGTTAATGTAACATTTTTAAAACCCAACTGAATTTAAAGAGTTTGATTTCCGTTTATTGTATGAAAAGTATAACTTGTCAGGAGCAATTTGTCAACTGGTTTGTGTGTACAGATAGATAGACATTTAGACACAGACAGACATTCATGGTGAAATCAGTTTACCCAGCTCTACTTCGTTTTTAGGGTATTTTACATAATAATTCAGCTCAAGCCAACAAGCAATACAAACACAAATTGTATTAGAACAAGAGGGCCATGATGGTCCATTAGCGCTCACCTGAATTCAAGGACACAAACTGTTGAAGACTTGACCAGATAGAAGGCACGAACTTAGTAAGAGAAAAATAGGATAGACATCACTGAACTAGATATGTGTCTATAGGGCATGGATGCCCCCACATTCCACTTTCGTCTCAAAACTCTGCTTATGTTTAACACACGCTATTTATTGCCATATGAGACCTTTGACCTCTAAGTGTGACCTTGACCTTTCAGGCGATGAGACAGGTGATACATGCAACACTCAGTCTCCTCATGGTAGTCATTTGTGATAAGTTGTTTTAAAATTTAATGATAAATGAAAAGTTACAGATTGGACAAGATGTTTTATAGCCAAATTTGACCTTTGACCTCTAAATGTGATCCTGGCCTCTGAGGTAGGGAAACAGGTCTCAATAACTGCACTTAACCTATATTCAATAGAGTTGTCTCACATGTTACATAAGCTTAATTTATCACTAGAGTGGTAACAAGGTTTGACCTGGTGACCTAATATTTAAAAACACATTACCCAGATTGAATTCAGTCTAGATATCGCAAATATAAACATTCTGACTAAGTTTCATCAAGATTAAAGTGATAATTGTGGCCTCTAAGAGTGAGTACATATTTTTATAACTTGGTGACCTATTTTTTCGGATGCATATGACCCAGATTCATACTTGGCCTAGATATTGTCAAGATAAACCAAGCCTCATCAAGATTGGATGAAAAATGAGTGGCAACAAGCTCAAAGTTGATGACACATCACACACACACAGCACACTGGACACTGAACAACGCCGGGTATGAGGTGTTCACAATAGCTCTACTTGAGCACTTTGTGCTCAGGTGAGCAAAAAATATAAATTAATAAAAAACAACTGTTAGTTGTTGAACGTACCCAGGTACTCACCCGGGACATTTTGGAATGTCTGTTCATCCGACACGCTTTCTTAATGTCCACCTCTGTTGTATTTACACAGCCCGGCTGCAATATAATATGCTGTGTATGAGTTAATGTCCCTGTTTTTTTTTTAAGTATATCAGTTGCATAGTGACTAGTAACAAGTTTAGAATCACAAACATGTTAGCTACAATACTAAGCATACAAGAAGAGATCTCAAATACACAGTTACTGATCATAGTATCAACGACACAGGGTATATAGTAAATCACTTTTAAATCCTTTTAACAACCATCATCTGACAAATTCAACAAGGGCTGTTTGTAAAACATGCATGCCCGCCATATGGGCTGTCAGTTGTAGTGGCAGCCATTGTGTGAATATATTTTTTGTCACTGTGAACTTGACCTTTGACCTATTGACTTGAAAATCAATAGGGGTCATCTGCCAGTCATGATCAATGTACCTATGAAGTTTCATGATCAAAGGTCTAAGTATTCTTGAGTTATCATCAGGAAACCATTTAACTGTTTTGAGTCACTATGACCTTAACCTTTAACCTAGTGACCTTAAAATCAATAGGGGTCATCTGCCAGTCATTATCAATGTACCAATGACGTTTCATGGTCCTAGTCGTAAGCATTCTTGAGTTATCATCCTGAAACCATTTTACTGTTTCGAGTAACTGTGACCTGAACCTTTGACCTAGTGACCTGAAAATCAATAGGGGTCATCTGCCAGTCATGATCAATGTTCCTATGAAGTTTCATGATTGTAGGTGTTACCATTGTTGAGTTATCATCTGGAACCATTTTACTGTTTCGAGTAACTGTGACCTTGACCTTTGACTTAGTGATCTGAAAATCAATAGGGGTCATCTGCAAGTCATGATCAAAGTACCTATGAAGTTCCATGATCCTAGGCCTAAGCATTCTTGAGTTATCATCCGGAAACCATTTTATTATTTCAAGTCACTGTGACCTTGACCTTTGACCTAGTGCCCTGAAAATCAATAGGGGTCATCTGCCAGTTATGATCAATTTTCCTATGAAGTTTCATGATCCTAGGGGTAAGCATTGTTGAGTTATCATCCGGAAACCATTTTTCTATTTCAAGTCACTGTGACCTTGACCTTTGACCTAGTGACCTGAAAATCAATAGGGGTCATCTGCCAGTCATGATCAATGTACCTATGAAGTTTCATGATCCTAGGCGTAAGCGTTCTTGAGTTATCATCCAGAAACCATTTTACTGTTTCAAGTCACTGTGACCTTGACCTTTGACCTAGTGACCTGAAAATCAATAGGGGTCATTTGCCAGTCATGATCAAGGTACCTATGAAGTTTCATGATCCTAGGCCTAAGCATTCTTGAGTTATCATCTGGAAACCATTTTATTATTTCAAGTCACTGTGACCTTGACCTTTGACTTTGTGCCCTGAAAATCAATAGGGGTCATCTGCCAGTTATGATCAATTTTCCTATGAAGTTTCATGATCCTAGGCGTAAGCATTGTTGAGTTATCATCCGGAAACCATTTTTCTATTTCGAGTAACTGTGACCTTGACCTTTGACCTAGTGACCTGAAAATCATCAGGCCATCTGCGAGTCATTATCAATGTACCTATGAAGTTTCATGATCCTAGGCGTAAGCGCTCTTGAGTTATCATCCGGAAACCATTTAACTGTTATGAGTCACTATGACCTTAACCTTTGACCTAGTGACCTGAAAATCAATAGGGGTCATCTGCCAGTCATTATCAATGTACCTATGAAGTTTCATGGTCCTAGGCATAAGCATTCTTGAGTTATCATCCTGAAACCATTTTACTGTTTCAAGTAACTGTGAGCTTGACCTTTGACCTAGTGACCTTAAAATCAATAGGGGTCATCTGCCAGTCATGATCAATGTTCCTATGAAGTTTCATGATTCTAGGTGTAAGCATTGTTGAGTTATCATCTGGAAACCATTTAACTGTTTCGAGTCACTGTCACCTTGACCTTTGACTTAGTGATCTGAAAATCAATAGGGGTCATCTGCCAGTCATGATCAATGTACCTATGAAGTTTCATGATCCTAGGCGTAAGCATTCTTGAGTTATCATCCGTAAACCATTTTACTGTGTCGAGTCACTGTGACCTTGACCTTTGACCTAGTAACCTGAACATCAATAGGGGGTCATCTGCCAGTCATGATCAATGTTCCTATGAAGTTTCATGATCCTAGGCGTAAGCGTTCTTGAGTTATCATCCAGAAACCATTTTACTGTTTCAAGTCACTGTGACCTTGACCTTTGACCTAGTGACCTGAAAATCAATAGGGGTCATTTGCCAGTCATGATCAATGTACCTATGAAGTTTCATGATCCTAGGCATAAGCGTTCTTTTCATGATCCTAGGCGTAAGCGTTTTTGAGTTATCATCTGGAAACCATTTTACTATTTCTTGTCACTGTGACCTTGACCTTTGACCCATTTACCTCAAAGTCATTAGGGGTCATCTGCCAGTCATGATCAATGTACCTATGAAGTTTTATGATCCTAGGCCTAAGCTTTCTTGAGTTATCATCACGATACCATCTGGTGGACGGACGGACCGACCGACCTACCGACATGTGCAAAACAATATGCCCCCTCTTCTTTGAAGGGGGCATAATATCAAAGAAATCAATCATCCTATCTTTTGGGTCTGAGGGTTTTGGCTAGGTAAGATCAGATTGTCTGAAAAACAGAGCTTCCATGTTTTGGGCATTTAAAATTAACTAAATTTGGCAAATGAACACCTTGGATTTTACAACTATGTGAAGATGGCCCCAGGCCTAGACCCTACATTAGCAGCACTCATGGAAAATGGGTCATAACACATGTGCAAAAAGTGTCGTCCCAGATTAGCCTGTGCTAATTAGCACAGGCTAATCAGGGAAGACATTTTTCGCTTCTATGGAATATTTCATTTACAAGAGGTCTCTTCTGAAAGAAAATCCAGTTTAGGCACAGACTGCACAGGCTAATCAAGGACCACACTTTACGCACATGCATTAAACTCCGTTTTCTCAGAATGAGACTCCTACATATAACGTACCACGGGTCTGTGAACATCCCAGAATGCCCTCTCCTGGCTGTCCAGCACCTTGCGCTCCAGTTTGTCTCGCTTCTTGTCCACTCTGCAAGCAACAAGGTTATTAAAACACAGTGTATTCAAGTAAACCATTGAAAATGTTCTTACAAACCTCAAAATAAACACTTACATTTATGAACAAGGATATCAATAAAACTGATGGATGCTCCCCAATGATGCTTTGTCGATATATGGGTTAATTGTGTGAAAACAAGAATTGCGCTATATGTACAGTTAATGGAAAATTTCAAAGGGCCATAACTCTGTGAAAAATCATCTTACCAAAACCCACTAATAATATGTGCATTTCGTAAAGGCAGTAAAGCTTCCCATAAAGTTTTATTGAATTCCAGTCATTAGTTGCTGAAATAATGCCCAGACAAGAATTGGACTATATGTACGGTTAATGGTACATTTCAAAGGGCCATAACTCTCTAAATAAATCATCTAACCAGAACCCAATAAAAACATGCGCATCTCCTCAAGGTAGTTAAGCTTCCCATAAAGCTTCATTGAATTCGAGTCAGTAGTTGGGGAGAAATAGCCCGGACAAGAATTGCACTATATGTACAGTTTATAGAAAATTTCAAAGGGCCATAACTCCGTGAAAAATCATCCAACCATAACCGGCTGATAATATGCACAGCTCCTGTTGGTAGTGAAGCTTCCCATAAAGTTTCATTGAATGCCCGTATTAAGTTGCTGAGAAATAGCTCGGACAAGAATTGCACTATATGTACAATGGNGTGACCTTGACCTTGGAGATATTGACGTAATTCTTTCGCGCGACACACCGTCCAATGATGGTGAACATATGTGCCAAATGATTTCAAAATCCCTTGATGAACGACATAGTTATGGCCCGGACAAGCTCATTTATGGCCATTTTTGACCTTTGACCTCAAAGTGTGACCTTGACCTTGGAGATATTGACGTAATTCTTTCGCGCGACACACCGTCCAATGATGGTGAACATATGTGCCAAATGATTTCAAAATCCCTTGATGAACGACATAGTTATGGCCCGGACAAGCTCATTTATGGCCATTTTTGACCTTTGACCTCAAAGTGTGACCTTGACCTTGGAGATATTGACGTAATTCTTTCGCGCGACACACCGTCCAATGATGGTGAACATATGTGCCAAATGATTTCAAAATCCCTTGATGAACGACATAGTTATGGCCCGGACAAGCTCATTTATGGCCATTTTTGACCTTTGACCTCAAAGTGTGACCTTGACCTTGGAGATATTGACGTAATTCTTTCGCGCGACACACCGTCCAATGATGGTGAACATATGTGCCAAATGATTTCAAAATCCCTTGATGAACGACATAGTTATGGCCCGGACAAGCTCATTTATGGCCATTTTTGACCTTTGACCTCAAAGTGTGACCTTGACCTTGGAGATATTGACGTAATTCTTTCGCGCGACACACCGTCCAATGATGGTGAACATATGTGCCAAATGATTTCAAAATCCCTTGATGAACGACATAGTTATGGCCCGGACAAGCTCATTTATGGCCATTTTTGACCTTTGACCTCAAAGTGTGACCTTGACCTTGGAGATATTGACGTAATTCTTTCGCGCGACACACCGTCCAATGATGGTGAACATATGTGCCAAATGATTTCAAAATCCCTTGATGAACGACATAGTTATGGCCCGGACAAGCTCATTTATGGCCATTTTTGACCTTTGACCTCAAAGTGTGACCTTGACCTTGGAGATATTGACGTAATTCTTTCGCGCGACACACCGTCCAATGATGGTGAACATATGTGCCAAATGATTTCAAAATCCCTTGATGAACGACATAGTTATGGCCCGGACAAGCTCATTTATGGCCATTTTTGACCTTTGACCTCAAAGTGTGACCTTGACCTTGGAGATATTGACGTAATTCTTTCGCGCGACACACCGTCCAATGATGGTGAACATATGTGCCAAATGATTTCAAAATCCCTTGATGAACGACATAGTTATGGCCCGGACAAGCTCATTTATGGCCATTTTTGACCTTTGACCTCAAAGTGTGACCTTGACCTTGGAGATATTGACGTAATTCTTTCGCGCGACACACCGTCCAATGATGGTGAACATATGTGCCAAATGATTTCAAAATCCCTTGATGAACGACATAGTTATGGCCCGGACAAGCTCATTTATGGCCATTTTTGACCTTTGACCTCAAAGTGTGACCTTGACCTTGGAGATATTGACGTAATTCTTTCGCGCGACACACCGTCCAATGATGGTGAACATATGTGCCAAATGATTTCAAAATCCCTTGATGAACGACATAGTTATGGCCCGGACAAGCTCATTTATGGCCATTTTTGACCTTTGACCTCAAAGTGTGACCTTGACCTTGGAGATATTGACGTAATTCTTTCGCGCGACACACCGTCCAATGATGGTGAACATATGTGCCAAATGATTTCAAAATCCCTTGATGAACGACATAGTTATGGCCCGGACAAGCTCATTTATGGCCATTTTTGACCTTTGACCTCAAAGTGTGACCTTGACCTTGGAGATATTGACGTAATTCTTTCGCGCGACACACCGTCCAATGATGGTGAACATATGTGCCAAATGATTTCAAAATCCCTTGATGAACGACATAGTTATGGCCCGGACAAGCTCATTTATGGCCATTTTTGACCTTTGACCTCAAAGTGTGACCTTGACCTTGGAGATATTGACGTAATTCTTTCGCGCGACACACCGTCCAATGATGGTGAACATATGTGCCAAATGATTTCAAAATCCCTTGATGAACGACATAGTTATGGCCCGGACAAGCTCATTTATGGCCATTTTTGACCTTTGACCTCAAAGTGTGACCTTGACCTTGGAGATATTGACGTAATTCTTTCGCGCGACACACCGTCCAATGATGGTGAACATATGTGCCAAATGATTTCAAAATCCCTTGATGAACGACATAGTTATGGCCCGGACAAGCTCATTTATGGCCATTTTTGACCTTTGACCTCAAAGTGTGACCTTGACCTTGGAGATATTGACGTAATTCTTTCGCGCGACACACCGTCCAATGATGGTGAACATATGTGCCAAATGATTTCAAAATCCCTTGATGAACGACATAGTTATGGCCCGGACAAGCTCATTTATGGCCATTTTTGACCTTTGACCTCAAAGTGTGACCTTGACCTTGGAGATATTGACGTAATTCTTTCGCGCGACACACCGTCCAATGATGGTGAACATATGTGCCAAATGATTTCAAAATCCCTTGATGAACGACATAGTTATGGCCCGGACAAGCTCATTTATGGCCATTTTTGACCTTTGACCTCAAAGTGTGACCTTGACCTTGGAGATATTGACGTAATTCTTTCGCGCGACACACCGTCCAATGATGGTGAACATATGTGCCAAATGATTTCAAAATCCCTTGATGAACGACATAGTTATGGCCCGGACAAGCTCATTTATGGCCATTTTTGACCTTTGACCTCAAAGTGTGACCTTGACCTTGGAGATATTGACGTAATTCTTTCGCGCGACACACCGTCCAATGATGGTGAACATATGTGCCAAATGATTTCAAAATCCCTTGATGAACGACATAGTTATGGCCCGGACAAGCTCATTTATGGCCATTTTTGACCTTTGACCTCAAAGTGTGACCTTGACCTTGGAGATATTGACGTAATTCTTTCGCGCGACACACCGTCCAATGATGGTGAACATATGTGCCAAATGATTTCAAAATCCCTTGATGAACGACATAGTTATGGCCCGGACAAGCTCATTTATGGCCATTTTTGACCTTTGACCTCAAAGTGTGACCTTGACCTTGGAGATATTGACGTAATTCTTTCGCGCGACACACCGTCCAATGATGGTGAACATATGTGCCAAATGATTTCAAAATCCCTTGATGAACGACATAGTTATGGCCCGGACAAGCTCATTTATGGCCATTTTTGACCTTTGACCTCAAAGTGTGACCTTGACCTTGGAGATATTGACGTAATTCTTTCGCGCGACACACCGTCCAATGATGGTGAACATATGTGCCAAATGATTTCAAAATCCCTTGATGAACGACATAGTTATGGCCCGGACAAGCTCATTTATGGCCATTTTTGACCTTTGACCTCAAAGTGTGACCTTGACCTTGGAGATATTGACGTAATTCTTTCGCGCGACACACCGTCCAATGATGGTGAACATATGTGCCAAATGATTTCAAAATCCCTTGATGAACGACATAGTTATGGCCCGGACAAGCTCATTTATGGCCATTTTTGACCTTTGACCTCAAAGTGTGACCTTGACCTTGGAGATATTGACGTAATTCTTTCGCGCGACACACCGTCCAATGATGGTGAACATATGTGCCAAATGATTTCAAAATCCCTTGATGAACGACATAGTTATGGCCCGGACAAGCTCATTTATGGCCATTTTTGACCTTTGACCTCAAAGTGTGACCTTGACCTTGGAGATATTGACGTAATTCTTTCGCGCGACACACCGTCCAATGATGGTGAACATATGTGCCAAATGATTTCAAAATCCCTTGATGAACGACATAGTTATGGCCCGGACAAGCTCATTTATGGCCATTTTTGACCTTTGACCTCAAAGTGTGACCTTGACCTTGGAGATATTGACGTAATTCTTTCGCGCGACACACCGTCCAATGATGGTGAACATATGTGCCAAATGATTTCAAAATCCCTTGATGAACGACATAGTTATGGCCCGGACAAGCTCATTTATGGCCATTTTTGACCTTTGACCTCAAAGTGTGACCTTGACCTTGGAGATATTGACGTAATTCTTTCGCGCGACACACCGTCCAATGATGGTGAACATATGTGCCAAATGATTTCAAAATCCCTTGATGAACGACATAGTTATGGCCCGGACAAGCTCATTTATGGCCATTTTTGACCTTTGACCTCAAAGTGTGACCTTGACCTTGGAGATATTGACGTAATTCTTTCGCGCGACACACCGTCCAATGATGGTGAACATATGTGCCAAATGATTTCAAAATCCCTTGATGAACGACATAGTTATGGCCCGGACAAGCTCATTTATGGCCATTTTTGACCTTTGACCTCAAAGTGTGACCTTGACCTTGGAGATATTGACGTAATTCTTTCGCGCGACACACCGTCCAATGATGGTGAACATATGTGCCAAATGATTTCAAAATCCCTTGATGAACGACATAGTTATGGCCCGGACAAGCTCATTTATGGCCATTTTTGACCTTTGACCTCAAAGTGTGACCTTGACCTTGGAGATATTGACGTAATTCTTTCGCGCGACACACCGTCCAATGATGGTGAACATATGTGCCAAATGATTTCAAAATCCCTTGATGAACGACATAGTTATGGCCCGGACAAGCTCATTTATGGCCATTTTTGACCTTTGACCTCAAAGTGTGACCTTGACCTTGGAGATATTGACGTAATTCTTTCGCGCGACACACCGTCCAATGATGGTGAACATATGTGCCAAATGATTTCAAAATCCCTTGATGAACGACATAGTTATGGCCCGGACAAGCTCATTTATGGCCATTTTTGACCTTTGACCTCAAAGTGTGACCTTGACCTTGGAGATATTGACGTAATTCTTTCGCGCGACACACCGTCCAATGATGGTGAACATATGTGCCAAATGATTTCAAAATCCCTTGATGAACGACATAGTTATGGCCCGGACAAGCTCATTTATGGCCATTTTTGACCTTTGACCTCAAAGTGTGACCTTGACCTTGGAGATATTGACGTAATTCTTTCGCGCGACACACCGTCCAATGATGGTGAACATATGTGCCAAATGATTTCAAAATCCCTTGATAGATGACATAGTTATGGCCCGGACAAGCGGGACAGACAGACCGACCGACCGACAAAGTGACTCCTATATAGCCCCCATTACCTATGGTAATGGGGGTATAACAAAGTGTCATAAAATTCAAAATAGCTTCATTTAAGTAATATTTTAAACTTAGTTTTTATAGATACACTATATACAGCAAAAATATCAAGAAATAGACAGATTTACCGTTTACTTTTTTAAATAAAAATTAAAATGCAACATGCATGATTTGTATTTTCAGCAGTAAATCACCCAATTTAGCCATTTCGTTGTTTTTTTTGTTTTTTTTTTAGAATTTGCCTAAAAATTGCAACATATTTAACAACAAACATAGCTTATATGCTATATTAAAATCAAATTACGTTAGAAAAGAAATAATACGTGTCGCAAAAAGTATGCAGTATAGGCAGGATTCGAACCTGCGCGGGAAGATCCCAAAATATTTCTAGTCTATCACTTTAACCACTGGGCCACGACAACTTGACATTAGAAGCTGCTACAATTAGATATCCATAAGTAAACAGATAAAAATCATTCTCGCGAAACAAAGTTAACATTTTTTTCGTATTTTTCAGATGAAATTTGGATCAAACTAAATATTTATTGTGAAAATACTGTATTATATAGGAACTACCTAAACATATATAAAAATTTGAAGTTTGAATAAAAATATAATTAATTTCTCGGAAATTACCGATCATTTACGATCATTGCCGATCTTCAAAGAAAACGCGGGAAATTATTTTGGAAATCAAGAGACAAAATAGGTGCCAAAATGGACTTTGATCAGGCAGATAAGCACATCTGATTAACATTTTAGAAATATATATATATAAACTGGGAATGTGACCGGATTAATGGGTTTGAAAGAGCCATAATTCTAAATAGACATTTTGAATTAAACATAAAATTTGTAATTAAATTAAGAAGGAAAAGACTTCAGCCCGAACGAAAATCTTCCAATATCACGAGGAATTTGGATTAACTGCGTTTGAAATAATGGTGATCAACTGTATTTATGGACAACCACTTTAGGATTGAACGATAAAATAATAGGCATACTTGGCTTGAGCTTCCGCTTGCATGAAGATGAACTCCCATTTGCGTGAGAACATCTTCTGTAAGCGTGCGAGGTTTTCAGCTTCGTAGTCAGCCAGCTCCAGTCTCTGCTTGTTCTGCATGGTCCGCTTGCATAAATATACCGCTGGAAAACCAACAGACAGCTCTGACAATGATTTGGGAAAACTGGGCTTAATGCATTCTGCTTTTATGGATTTTTTTTGTGTTTAAAGGAAGTCTCTTCTAAATGAAAATCCAGTCTAGGCGTAAGATTTTGTCCCTGATAAGCCTGTGCGGACTGCACAGGCTTATCTGGGACAACACTTTACGCACATGCATTAAGCCCAGTTTTCCCAGAACAAGGCTCATTTATAGTCACAGGGAATGGTAAAATTAAGTCATTTATTTACATAGATTTGAAAAGGTATTCTTTACAAAGTCACAGAAAGTAACACCTAGTCATCAAAACCAAAAGATTGGAATATGATACTAAGTGTCAGAGACTGAAAATGGAAAGAAACGTTATGTAGTCATATAGAATGGAGCAGCTACTCTTTTGGGAATCCATTTGTTCAAGTTAAGTACCGCATGGCATTTTCAAGTCATATAATTTGAAACCAATAGTATATGTTGGACACTAATTCTTATGGATTTTTATGGTACTGCTCAACCACAAAAACAAGTCACATACCATAATCAGTATTTTCTGGTTCCCCACACCGAGATGGCCAGAAGCATGGAGTCTGGAAGGGAAAGAAAACATTCCTTTGGTTATATAAAGCAACACGTAACTGTGCATTATTTGGATTTAATAGAGACCAAGGATGGTCCATGAATCCCAAAAGCTGGCTTATATAGGGTTCTTTTGAGTCTGATATCTGGGTAGAACCAGTGCTTGGTGTCTCAGCTGCCAGTGAAGGGACTAAATTCACAACAAAACTTCAAATCAATAATTGAGTGGGGGGACAGTTCCATCTGTTTACCATTTCTCAATGAGATACAAATGTCAGGGCTCGAATTAAACACTCGCAAACAGGCCATTTGTGAGTTAATTTTAAAAAACGCGTCTAAAATGCGAGTGCAAAATTTAGGTACTCGCCATTATTTGCGAGTTGGGGAAAAAACAAACAAATGTGCAGATTTACAAAAAATAATCGTCTGAAGATCAGGAGGATACAGTGGTCTATCTATGGTCTTGGCCGTCGATCATAATCTTCTAAGTTTATACTGTGACAGTCCCAAATCTGTCAACAACATTGTTTGCAAGTGATGTTAATATGGCCGGTTTGTCTGCGAGGGTTTATTTCTCGGTCGATGCCCGTTTCTCGGTACGTCTCTGGGGCATAGTTCTTTCTGGATATGTACATATCTGCCTTCATCTTACTCGATATGTTTTGGAGAAAAACATAATTAAACCAAAAGAAATTAACGACTGACTCAGTTAGAATTAAAATTTGAGAAGCGCAATAGCTAACATGAAATAGAAAAATATTCACGAGTAAACTTTGTACACCGGACGTGACCAGAGTTCATAACGCTGCCGACTATTTGACTAACACTAGTCACGTGACGTTTACCGGTAAAATGTCGTCTACTAAAATAATATCGAGCTTTTTTGTGGCGAAATCCTCTGTCTCCTGTGTGGAAGACAGACAATCAGGTTCCGAGTTCAAACCTGATAAAAAGAAATTCATAAGAAGCAATCCTAGCATAAAAACAGTAAAGAAATGGGAAGATGAACTAAAAATAACCTTACATACAGAGAGAGCTTGTATTGCCAGTTTGAAAGAAAAAATGCGAGTTAAAATTTTAACAACTCGCAATTTTTTGTGAGTTGAAAAAAAAGAGTAATTCGAGCCCTGAATGTATAACGCTGAACCCTCAAAATGTCAATTAAATTATTATATCCATTTACATTTATCATCAAACTATTATTATGCAGACAATATATATACATGTACTTATCTTTGATATTCAATATTAAAGAGAGAAACAACAACAATATTTAGATGAAAGCAATGTGTACCAATTCCTATACTAGACTATTTCAAATTATGATAATCATTTGTTGTCATAGACACTTTTATTAAATACAAAAGAAAATTCACAACAGATGCCGACTTTCTTGCTAATGACTTGTTACTCGTATTCAAAACAGCTTAATGGTTTTTGCAGCAATAATGTTCAAAGTCATTATACACTTGTGTATATGTTAAATGAACATCCTTGCCCGGTATAATGGACAATTAAACGGCTTTCATGGATACAATAAGCAGTATTTACTATGCCTATAAGCAAAACCATGATATGAATTTCATGTACAGAATTCAAGCACAACAAGTGATGTTAGTATTTATAAACATGATACAAAATTTATTACATGTATTTATTTATATTTATTTAGTGTTTTATCCAGAACGTTTGAGTGCGGCGCAGCGCCGTGCCGTGCCCCTTTTTTGAAGCACCCCGCTGCCCCCTTTCAANTCTTATCAGTGGATGTATGTCACGTACACGAGTGTTTGTAAATTGTAAGTGTTCAGTTTACTCGCAAAGTTAAAACATCTGACAAGATAATCGTTGGAAAATGGGATAAGACAAACATGATTTCATTTATATGTTAGTGAATTTGTGTAAAATCAGATTCGTATGCATATATTGCTTTATTATGTTTGTCGTGCTGTACAGTTTACTGAAACAGCATGGAACTTAAATGGACATTGCAAGGTAAATATATTAATATCAATTAAAGTAAGTTAAATGCATCAATTACCATGGAACGTTTTTGCCCGTTTTTGCCCGTTTTTCCCTTTTTTGCCTAAACTGCACGTTAAAATGCCCTTTTTGAAAGTAATGCGCCGTTTTTGCCCTTTTTTGCCTAAACTGCACGTTAAAATGCCCTTTTTGAAAGTAATGCGCCATGACCCTTTGCCCTCCTGGGAAAAACACTAATTTATTTATATTTCTTAACATTTCACTATTTTAACATTAGATAAAGTTTAGACAAAAACTATGGTTTCCACAGATATTATCTATATATAATCAAGACTAGCGGATTTGCAATTACAACTTAAGAGACACAAACTCTGGTATTTCAAATTCTCAATCAAAATATGTCTCCATCACTCCTGTGTTACGACTTGATATTGTCTCCAAAGACAGGGTGCGCTCACATTTTGGAGACAAGAGATTGTATCTTATTATTACTAGAAAATTTGACCAGTCAGACAGACTTTTTAAGTACAAGCATTCAAAAATGTTAAATGCAAATTACATTTCTTTGACAAATGATTGATTGCTGTTGTGTTTTTAATCACAATTTTGTAAAAGTTTGAATTTTCTTTTCATTATTGCCATTCAAGCTCTGTCAATTCATACTATTTTCATTTATTAATTGATGATTAATGACAATTAGCGATCATCTATAAGTAGACGTGTCTCAGACACAGATGGCCCCGCCACAGATGTTTGGACACAGACACCAGGCAGGTCTCTTATACTTAATGTTATAAAACATGATTTACTTATATATATTTTCTTATTTGCCTATTTAACAATCAAAAACAAGCTGAATGAAAGCCATATCTGAGATCTGACCTCTAATAAGTGTGACCTCAAGCCTAGAGTTTGGGACACAAGTCACAGGTCTTGTCTGCAACATGCTGTCGCCAAACAGTGAACATTTGTGTTGAACCATGGTCTAATGATAGGAGGCTGGTCTACGAATCAGAAGGCCCCTGGTTCGAATCCGGCTCTGACCACGGAATTTTTCTGTGCAAACAAAATTAATCCCACGCTTGCTCCTCTCCACCCAGTTGTATAAATGAGAACCTGTGAGTAAAAAAACCATTTTCCGTGGCTGCATACTACGCCGAATGTAAACGGACAACTTATATCCCCGTCATCAGGAGGGGTGGGGGGGGGGGTAAATGAAAAGTCAGCTGAAGACGAGTCTAGAATCAATATTAGACTATTAACCTATGCCTTTACTTTTATCTTTGTTGTAAGTTTACTTCAAGACAAGGTTTCGGGACTAATAAACCATTGCGTCTGCTGAATGTCCCCTACTTTGTGGGGGTATTCAAACAACAACAATGAATACCACTGGACTAAACAAATTTAGAAAGCATCACTTTTCTGCCATAAAAAAAAATAATAATAACTACATTCTCATGGAATCTTTGGCACTTTTTGGTCGCTTCACTCTTAATCCCATAAGTTACTATTCAAAATAATTGCCTAAAACAGATTTATAACCAAGCATTGTGAGAAACATAAGACATGCCTTAGTCTTTTTTACCCTAAATCTCATATTTAACTGTTCAAAACTGCTGCAGCGGGCTTATCAAGTGAAAACACAAATTAAATCGAGAGTTGCGTGTCAAACTGTCCTATCAGAGCAACAGTTCTATATCAGATAGCACAGTTGTGCTCTTAACCATTGAAATATCACACCAATCCCACGGGAGACTTCAATCTGTGTGGGCCATATTAATGTGTTCAGGGACTTCTGTCCACATCCATTGACATTTCTTCCACAGAGCTGATCCGAAATTCCAATAATGAACAAATGAATAAATTATGTTTCCAGTGTACGCAGTTACTAAAAAACTCCCACCTAAACAATTGATGCCTCATTTCTTTGCCTTCTAACGATGAAACCTGTACTTTATTGATGCCATGATGATAGTCTCTATTTTTACAATCATCAAAAAAATTAAGTGGACAACTTGATTTCCAATCAACATTAAATGTTCCTGGTACAAATGACCTATGAGCTTTGGCATATAACATTTTGTAACACCATTTCCCATACTGCTAGACAAACTGCTCATGTTAACAATTACAAATTTGGACATAAGACGAATTTTACACTTGTACTGTTGACTGAAAACAAATTGTTTATATTATTATGTAAAAGCTTTTGATTGTTGAGTGCATAAAATGTGTTATACTATGCGTATATAACTTGTAAACTATGTACGGTATGGCATCGGATGCCCTCGACCCTAACATATTAAGAGAATAAAATATATTGAACAGAAAATAATAATCTTAACAAAAAAATAACAGTTTAAATACTTGCAAAGCAGTAAGTTATAATCATTGTTGCTTTTTTTGTAAATTATTATGATAAACGCTATGCTTAAGAAGTGTTTTGATCTTAGTTGTTTATTCAACCGGATTTTTTGTTCTTGAAATCATAGCTGAATATTTTGGCTTTGAACTTGGCTGTAAACACATTAATGTTAATACTTTTATGTGCTATGTAGGTACATGTAACTAAAGGCAAATAACCTGTCGGCAATGGTGAATTCAAACCAAACTTCATATGAACTTGGATTTTTGAACCAAGAAAAATGGAGTATAAACCAATAACAGTCGAGTCTCACTCTGGGAAAACAGGGCTTAATGCATGTGTGTAAAGTGTCTGAACAGTCTGATCAGGGACGACACTGACACACACTGCGTAAACTAAATTTTCCTTTAAAAGAGACCTCCTTTAAACAGAAAATGTAAAAGTGTCATCCCTGATTTGTCTGTGCGGACTGCACAGGCTAATCTGGAATGATACTTTATGCACATGCATTAAGACAAGTTTTCCAAGAGTGAGATTCATTTATTGATGCAAGTTGTTTTATTGGCTATTTTGAGATCAGGTCCTGAAAGTGATTAATAGTTACAGAGCCATGCCAAGTGATAACAGATTTGTAGAATTAATATTGCTTGCCAAAAAAAAAATCTCCCGGAAATGTTAGGGAAGTTTCAACAGATGCATGGCAAAATTATTGGGACACTTTGAACACTTTGCTTGCTGGGATATTTGTCGTCTGCTATAATATCGTCTGCTGAATTTCTAAAATTAGCATTTTTTTCCTTTAAAAAAAAAAAAAAAAAAAAATACTATCAGAATAGCAAATAGTTCTGCCACCTTTAGCAACGTTCTGTGGCGTCTCAGCTTGATATTTGCTCTGTTTTGTGATTTGTATTCTGTAATATATATTAACTTTCAAATAAATGCATTAAGATTTAGCACCGACATGAAAACAAACATCAATATTTCAGTTTGATACCAACAATCTGTTCATTTGACTTCGAGCTGTTACCCTTCACAATTATTTATTGTAAATTTTAAATTCTTGCTTAGTGTATATGTAGCATCCATTAAGTAAACACAAATCTTTAATGATGTTCATAAGGGAGTTATTTCACAAATCTTACTTAGATTCAATAAACGTCATCCGCCAACTTGGAATTAGAATGTCATCAAGTATTAACATGAGAGTCACATATAGGGAAAATAATTACTCAAAAGCTAACATTAAGCAATACATCATTTTTACCACCTAATGAAAGCTTTGATCAAGTTTGAACTGAAGCTTTCACATTAATATACCATCCCAAATGTCAGACAGCCGTGTCTCAGTAGTTAATAACACTCTACCTGACAGTTTCTCTGTACAAACAGTACACATTCTTTGACTTCAGCATCAGTAACTCAATTATCAACTATTACTCCATCAAATCTCACACACTGAGTGAAATGATCAATTGAAAATAAGGAATTATCACCTTTAACAGGAGCATCGATAACTTGATAATTCCAGCAAAGTTTATGTTGTATAACTCGGGGATATAATTCGCACCTCTATGACAGGATTGTCAAAGAGGGAAAATCCTTCACACTTTGCTATACATAAGTTGAACTTATTAACCCTTTTAGCGCTGGAACCGAGTTTTGAAGGCCTTTGCAAACAGTTTGGATCAAGATGAGACGCCACAGAACGTGGCGTCTCATCAGGATCCAAACTGTTTGCTATTCTGATAGTATTCCTTGAAAAAATTCGAAGAAAATGCTAATTTTAGAAATTCAGCAGACAACATTTAAGCAGACGACAAATATCCCAGCATGCAAAGGGTAAAGTTAGCCAAATTTCTAAAAGAAGCTCTGGTTTTAGGAATATATTGCTCATGTTGTTACCTAACTTCAAATATTAATCCTCCATATATAACAAGTTATTGACCTAGCCTTTTCGTAACTGTATATGATGCTGCTTATGTTTATTTTATTACTATGTTTATCTCTGTGACATAATTGTATGTGAACTATCTAGTGTTTAGACGATGTACACTGTACAAGTCTGAATAAATATTTGTCTTGTCTTGTCTAGTTTTACAAGTAACTGCTTACCAGATTATGGGGATTTGTTCTCAACAGTCAACACGTCATGTCGACGAGAAGACTTAAATGAGAGTCAAAAACATTGGTATCCTCTGAATTTTTATTCAATGAATTATCATTACCAAATATCAGTATACACATTTAAACATATAATAATAGCTGCATTTCATATTTGTTGTTTAAAAAAGATTTAATTAATGTTGAAAATATATTTCTGTCCATGAATTACAGTTTTTCTGATAAGTCTCTGATATTTTGATAACTCGAGCATTTTGGTCATAAACTGTGCCAGCATTATATTGATCTGATCTCCCTTAGATCTGAATTATGAAATTCTCTTTAATGAGGATTGAACAAATATAGAGGTTTTAAAATATAATTAGCATTTAATTACTTGGTCTAACTTGAAAAGCACATCGATCTGTGTAATCAATGACTCACAAGTGACATTATCAAATATAAGCCGCTGGAAATCTTTTAATTAAGCCGAGCTAGCATAAAGAGACACATACGCAGGGAATATCTATGATCAATATCTGATCTATATTTATAGAAATCAGATGGTCTTCAGCACTACTTTACTGGAGGTAGGCTTTGGGAAAATGAGGCTTAATGCATTTGTGTAAAGTGTCATCCCAGATTAGCCTGTGCAGTCCGCACAGGCTTATCTGGGACGATACTTTTCGCCTACACTGGATTTTCGCTAAGAAAAGACTTTGTTTAAATAAAAAATACCATAAAAGCAGAAAGTGTTGTCCCACATTAGCCTGTGCAGACTGCACAGGCTAATCTGGGATGAAACTTTACGCACATTTATTAAACCCTGTTTTCCCAGAGCAAGGCTTTTATTATGTAGAGATCTGGATGCTGGTCTGAATGTCTGTCTAACACAGTGGAGAAGTTTAAATCAGTGGTAAAGATTGCATTTTAACAAACTTGATATTGGTTTCCGATTTTGTTTGAAAAATGAAACGGTATAGTTCTCAAACTGAAGCATTATTGGACAAAAATAATACAAGAACTTAATTATTATGACTCTCACTAAATAAACATTATTATCACAGAAATATCTGCTGTTATTACATTTTTGCAAATGACAAAATAATGATTTTGTACTAAAACTTCATCTTAAAACCACATCAATTACCCGTTTCTTAAATGTCACTGTTTAATTAATAACGTTAAAAAATGAAGACAAATATTACCAAAGCATTTAATTACTTAGAACGTGTAGTAAGTGCTGTCACACTTGAGAAACTAGATATTATCTTCAACCTATTGTAAGTATTGTTTCACTTTAAAGACTACATATTATCTGGAATCTGTTAAAAGTATTGTCAAATTTGAGACACTAGATATAATCTGGAACCTGTTGTAAGTGCTTTTACACTTGAGACATCTGATAGTACCTGAAACCTGTAGTATTTGCTGTCACAGTTGAGACACTAGACACTATCTGGGACCTGTAGACAATGTTGTCACACTTGAGAATCTAGATAGTATCTGGTACCTGTAGTTAGTGATGTCGCACTTAAGTGACCTGATAAAACATGGAACCTGTGTTACACACTTGAGACACATGTTTATTACATGGAACCTGCTGTAAGTGCTGTCACACTAGTCAATGACACCTGTAATTACGTAGAAAACACAACAGTGAGGCAAGCACCTGCAATTACCTGAAATCTGTAGTAAGTGTTGTCACACTTGACAGTGAGATAGTTGTCTATTACCTGAANCTTTTACCTGAAACCTGTTGTAAGCGTTGTCACACTTGATAGTGAGATAGTGGTCTTTTACCTGAAATCTGTAGTAAGTGTTGTCAAACTTGACGATGAGATAGTGGTCTATTACCTGAAACCTGTTGTAAGTGTTGTCACACTTGACAGTGAGATAGTTGTCTTTTACCTGAAATCTGTAGTAAGTGTTGTCACACTTGACAGCGAGATAGTGGTCTATTACCTGAAACCTGTTGTAAGTGTTGTCACACTTGAC
>VMBQ01011032.1:0-24568 GCA_007657795.1 Dreissena rostriformis | reverse complement strand
TAAAGACGTTCACGTTCACAAGCAAAATTAAGAAATATCATCGAATAACTTTCTCCTCCAGTTATGATCAAACATGTTTCGAAACATTGAGTACAGGTTGCTGGCTTCTCCATAATCAAAAGCACATACGCGGGCTAGTACATTTGTATTTTGCTCATGGCAAGACATTTTCTATTTGCTTCAAGAGACGTGTTTTGTTTAGTTCATGTAATTCGTTTTCTTTCACCATTTTATTTTGATAATAAGCTGCTTTGCCTCCCAACCTCGAATCTCGCTAGTAATTCGCTTGCTTTCCAACTCATACAATTCATCCTCTACACCAGCCTTTCGTTTCTTCATCGAGTTCATGCCTGCATGATAATAAAACACAATATATGATAGTATTTGCTTTGTGATAGTTGATGCTTTAAAATGAAAATACCTTTTTTTAACAAGTTCTGCTTTGATTATGGTGATTGAAAAGCGTGTAAACAATTACTTAACATACAAACATACATGTATTGTTTTAATTAGTATTGAAGTGACTTCTAATCACCTCTGTTTTTCTCTGGAGTCACTCTTGTTGACACATCTGACTCCACGAGTATCTCGTATGTGTTAGAAAATTATTGATATTAAAAGAAACATATTTTTACAATTAATGAACCATATTTAATGCATTTTTTCCTCAGAAATAAAGTAAGGGAAATTTACAAAGTGTTATATTTTGCACAGTTGTCCAAGTTATACGAAACTTTGTCACACTAACTTGCCTTTATTGAAACGGAAGACGGACATAATTTAACCAGCTTTGTGAACTTACAGTACATTCACGTTCGAGCTGCCACTGGTGACAGCTGCAGGTTGTGAGCATTTCTGCACGCTGTAGGTGGCTGTTGAAGCGGATGGTTGATTTTCCTCTTCGGGCGGCCTGTTCTCCTTATCAAATGTGCCTGAAAAATCTCACAGTGATTCATAAGATTAAAACAAGCAACTATTATAAGTTATTATTACTGAAATTCTTCACAATCAAGCCAGTTTTCTTAGCTTGTAGAATAATGGAATA
This sequence comes from Dreissena rostriformis, assembly GCA_007657795.1. Classification (NCBI taxonomy): domain Eukaryota; kingdom Metazoa; phylum Mollusca; class Bivalvia; order Myida; family Dreissenidae; genus Dreissena; species Dreissena rostriformis. The sequence continues at coordinate 23,523 of VMBQ01011032.1, read as the reverse complement.
CAAATCAAGTGATCGCTGGTTCTATCTTCGGTTATTGCCAGACCCGATTCATGCCAAGCCATACATTCTCGCTCGCTTTAGCATCATAACCCAGTAGACAATTTATTGACGGAATTACAATTGCTGGGTGCACAGGGACATTTGATGTAAATGATGCCCGATTGTACAAAACAAATAACTGAAATATCACACAAACGCTACGCAAATTACTTACTTTCCACACCCGGTATACCGTCCACTTGGTGGGGATTTCGATCACATAGTATACCGGCTTCGATCTCTTCTTCATGGGAGAAGTCCACCCATCCATGGCCAGTTGATCTTGACTCGTCGACTTTACTTCGCACTGAAATGAGATCTCATTTTCAAGCGCAGTTGAATAGATATTTACTTGTAGTGTAATTGCGTTTTATTCATTTGAATTGACCTTATTAGCCTTTTAGCATCATCCGTGCTTTGGGGGAAAACCCCATCTGTCCGGTATGGTGACCGCCAACCGAACTCTGTACCGGGTAACGAACACTAGTTCGCCTAGGTGATAGTCCGAATTTAATGAGGCGATTCCGCCATAAGGCTGCATTATGTGTGGAACCGGTGCGTGTCCCAGCACTCTAACCTAGATCTACTTAGCTTAGACTCAGTAATATTGTGATCAATTTTGAATGATCCAGCTACATATTTTTACTGAAACATTTTAACTATTATGTGATCTTATGCGGTGCGTGTATGTGTGTTTTTTCCACGCGCGCGTGTGTGTGTGTGTAGAGGGTGCAGATTTGCCGGAGAAAACACCAACTGCCACCAACAATACTCACATTTTTAGGGAGCGGGAATCGATCCATTTATTTTGGAAATTTTAAAGGGGCTTTGGCACTTTAAAGGGCCCCCAAAGGGACAAAGATTTTTTTTAACGAAATAATAATATAATGCAAGCGTATATCAACGGTTTGAACTAGGTATATTTCACATGAGATGTTTTAGGCATTTTGAAATACAAATCGTTTCATGAATTGGTTTTTCTGTTTGTTTGGCCCTTTTTTTGGTTTTTACCAAATTTCTCTTGTTGTCTTTTACTATATGTGATTTTTCAACGAATACGTATTCGCTTAGCGCATTTATTTAATACAAAATATTTGAAATTAAAATTGGAATCTATTTATTTTTTTCGTTGCCATAGTCCCTTTAACAACCGCTAGAATAAAGCAATGCAGTCCATATAATGAAATTTCTTTGCATTGTCGCCATAAAACTTCTTTCCGATTACAATGTCGGGCCAACATGGTTTCTTCATCTTTTGAGAACAAATGGGTGCGGCCTGACTGCACATTATCTATTGGGATGTTACCATGGACCCTATCTTTTAGTGTAGAAACTGGTACACCATAAGTAGTGGCAGCTCTCTACACAGACATGTGATTTATCATCACCGCTTATGATAAGCCAATTTCAAAATTGCCCGGTCATAGCAACTTCGATATGGGCCTCGTTTTGTATCAGTTTTCTGAAAACAAAATAATAGAAAAACTGATAACCTAAATGCCCTTAATTGCAAATTATGTGCTTGGTGTTCTTTATTAATGACTCAGTTATGCGCTTCCGTATTTTTTAAAGTGTTGAGCGAGTGACGTCATATCACGTGTTTTTTTATCTTTACTATCAATGGCAGACGATGCAGAGAACTACGAACCATTTCAGTAAGAAAACGGGTACATATGTAGGCATTATTAGTCAGATGTAAAGAAAAGTACTTATCAGGGCGAATTCGTTGAAAAATATAAGAATTACCTGTCTAATCTCCATTATTTTTGGAAATCATCGGGAGCGTAAAGCGGAAGTAGACAGTGGGAAAAACATAAACGACCTTCACCTTTTAAATCTCACTAGAATTCCGATGACGCGATAAAAACAAAACATCGTCGAATTTAGGTGTCGTTAAATTTGGGTTACGGTAGGATACAATTACTATTATTATACAATATAAATTAACTTTTGCAAAAATCAGAAACTTTACAAACGCGTTCAAATCGAGGGAGATCTTCTCCAAACATAGTTTCTTTTTCATCTTTCCTTGAATGGCCCCTTAGAATCTCGACCCTTTTGACCGTCAGGACATTATTCTATTTGAACAAATCTGAGTAGAGGTCCACTTGATGATGTTTCATACTTGATATCTTAGGCCTTGTGGTGTTTCTTATAAGGAAAACACATGGGCTTCACCAAAGCAGATGACATACCTATTTGTTTCCATACATGTTAAAATTTAACTGGTTGATAATTTGAAACTTCTGTCACATTTTTTTAATTTGAAGAATTTCTTTATGGTCGAATATGCTTACCATCCGTACTGTTTGACATAAATAATCAAGTGCCATTGCTGATTTTAGTAAACACACAAAATATACAAGTCAGACAACAAATTGTTCAATAAATTACAAAATATACAAGTCAGACAACAAATTGTTCAATAATTTTTTATTTTTTTTATTTCAACAATATTCAATAACTTCAGTGGGCAATGCATGTATACAATTTGTAGGATGTTAAAGTGAGACTGTACAATTTTGTCAAATATTTATGAATTTATATAAAATGTGTTAAAAAAATTTATTCATATATTTCAATATAAATTAAAATAAAAGTTAATAAGAAAATATGTCGAAAAATGCGAAATAAGCCAGATATTTAAATCTGAAATCGAAAATGGCTTCCAGACTAATTCGCCAGCATGTATATCATGCATGTACAATGCAAATCTAAATTAAAATTTGCAGATTTGTTCATACGACACAATTTTGTTTCCTAACAAATACGAGTAAAGGTGTCGGCATCGGCTTTAAAGGGAGACTGTACGATTTTCATATGTGTTAAATTGTAATTTATTGATAAAAATATGTTACAATAACACAAAAAAAGGTAATAAAAATTATACATTGAAGACGAATTTCATAAAATTGCAGCAAAGGCAAGTTAACGCTGGTTTAAGCCGATGCCGACACTTTTACTCGTATTTGCTAGGAAACAAAATTGTGTCTTTTTGTCGTATGTCGTACATGCATTCATTTTGGACATAAAAATATTCAGTTAATAATTCAAATGAATTTTCAAACTTAAACTTGCTTTTCAATAATCATACTTTGTATGTGCATAAAGCGTGTTATCAACCATCTTGATGGCTTGATTGCTAGACCATTGACAATATTGCTTAACAGCATACTCATTTTTCTTAAAAAGACAGGTTTCTTCAAAGTTTATGTTAAATAATATGAATGCAAAATTGCTTAATAATCAACTGCGGCCATTCTCAAAATCTGTTATTTGTCTTTTCTAACACCCGGTATTTAAATGATCATGCACAAGAAAGTGGTAATTTTCTATATTATTATCCGTATTATGAAACTGCTAAATAATTAAATAACCATACTAAGTTAGCCTTTGATGCCTCTGAAGTAAATCGGCATAAACATGCACTACACGCTAAGCGTAAACTCATTCCTACTTAAGCGATTTCATCCATGGACTGTTTTGTTGGCACTAAAATTCGAATAAACATCATTTATATTAAATTAATAAGATATTTGTTGATTTTGATAGCATATCTATTTAATTTCATACGCGATATATGTCACACATATATCCCTATAAACCACCTAAAAGCATACAATAAAACTCCTTACAGCATGTATTGCAAAAGCACTTCAAAACATACCCTCAAACTTCTTTATGGCCCATTTTGTTGACTGCTTAGTGGATTTGCATTTCGCACTTTCATCTAACTGGCAAAGTTATTCTTCAGACATCTCACTGTCATCTATATAATCAACTGAATAGTATAACGTTAAAACTTAAAATAAGTGGATTATTTTTTAATTAGTCATAAATATAGTATTATATAACAATGTACCGGCAATTACAATATTGGTTCAATAAATGTAATTTTCAATGATTTTTATTCTTATATTACTTTACTACTTAAGTAGGGTAATATATAAGGGACACTTATAATGCCTTGCTATACATTTTGGAGCTACGCTGAAGAGCATGTTCTGGCGGCTTAGAATCCAGAAGGTTCCTGGTTCTAATCCACTTGAGTTTGGAATTTTTCAGTTAACATTTGCAGGTTTCATTAGCACACAACCTAATTAACTCACTGTTGTCTGAAAGACATCCCACAGATTTGAAGGCAAAAGGAATTTCATGGAAGAATGTCAAAAGCCACGGGAGACTGAGTGTGTAGTTGGGGGGGGGGGCATATCAGGGACACTTAAAATATACTGTCTTGCTATATGAGGTAACTTTTTAAGTGATTTATTTAGAAACTTGGAGGTCTCAGGTTGAATACCATTGTGGTTTGGGGCTTATTATAGTAACCAAGTATTCACCTCCACCCATGCTGCCACTTTCAGATAGTACATGAGGATCAATTGGCTCCGAACGAAGATGGTCTGCAGAGTCAGCCAACTGCATATCAATGATTTTGGCATGGGACCCTGTCTGTCAACTCCCCCATAGTTGTTCTCATTATCAGTCGTGGAATTTACAACGCTGCATGATGTTTTACCTGCTGCCGGACCATGGTCTTCAGTGTGGTTTTCTTCTTGTTGGTTGTCATTGACCTGCATCAAAATTGAAATCTTAATATTCTTATTTATTTTGGTATGTGTGATTTGTTTATGCACTTATAGCGAAAATACACATTTTCTCGGACATGATCATCTGCGGGCACCTTCAAAATCCGTTCCTGCCCTCGTGCTGCGCACTCGAGCAGGAACGATTTTTCGAGCGCCCGCAGATAATCATGCACTGGAAAATGTGTATTATTCCTATAGTTCTACATATTATATGATCCATCCATTAATGACAAAAATATGGACCGGCACTTCCATCAATGCACAATCTTGAAATATAAAATTGAAGGTCTAAGTGTGTCCTCAACCTTTGAGCTTGGGAGCTGGGTCTTGTGTGCGACACTTTGTCTCACTGTGCTTGCCATTGGGGCAAAGTAATTTAAAAATCAATCCATTTAAAGCAGACATATGGTCAGGATGCGCTTTTTTTGGACATACGTACAGCCCGACAGATGGTTCAAAACTATATGCCTCCCTAAGGGGGGATAGAAAAAGAAGCCTGATGAATAAGACACTAGCTTCTACTTACATCAAAGTCTTCATCAGCGAAAAGCTGGTCTAATATAAATTCCCCGAGCTCCGACATATCTGTTGTCCCACTCTGAAGGTCAAGCTCTGCTGCAACATAATTAAAGCATTCTGAACTGGGTAAATTGGTCGTTTGCACAGTATACTACTTATGTTGACATAATTATGGTTATGAATCATCCAGCTCATTTAATTGGTTCTTAAAGGGGCATATTGACCGCTAATAATGGATTCAATTTGCAAAAATAAATATTAAGCTCAGAAAGTATTCACTTAATGCTTGCTTTAACCTTAATAAAGCAAACACCTTGTTTTAAAAAATATTCTGTAAAAAATGATATAAATAATAAAAAGGTTGCCCCGGGACACTTTTTGCAGGCGCGAGAAAAGTGTAGTAGTGGTAAAATATAATGTACATAAACATTCAGTATGTGCATTCTTACTGATGATAATGGACTTAAAACGGTGCTTTTTTAAATCATTCATTGATACAAACAATTTCTGTGTGGCATTTGTTCGAACACATCGGGACAGTGTCGGGATTTATTCTTATTTTTAAGACCAGCGAAATGTTTTTGAGTTACTTTTTATATGGGGCTAATTTCTGCTCCAAATAATGCCAATATAAAGCTTAATATTGGTACTATCCCTGTGTTTCCCATTTCTATTTTTAGAAATAACGTTATCATCATTCGGTGTTTTCCGTAACAATTCCGTGTCTGTACGTAAATTTATATTTACTAGGGTTGTGCGTAAAGCGACGGAAATTACGAAAATCAAAACAAGCGGTTACGTGATCTTAATCTCTACTTTGGTCTTCTTTCAATGTTTGAAATTCGAAAAGGTAATAAACCAGTTATTTCATGGATGCTTGGTAAAGTCTAAACTGTTGTCCCTCGGTATCAGGGCTGATATTTGGAACTGTTCCAAAGTCATCCCTGATACCATGGGACAACCGTTTTGACAGTTCACCAAGCAACCATGAAATAACTTTACTATGCCGGTAATAATATTTTTAAATTTTTGGTCTTTTTATTTATCAATTAGGTATTAATATTTCATTAATTACTGGTAAGTATTTATCCCAATAATTTTATATTCTTAAAAAATAAACTTTATGTTATTTTGAATTTCGTTCTTCGTATATATAGGGAAATATCGTCGATATGCCCCTTTAACGACCAATCGCCGGTAACTCAGTGGGTGGGGTAAAGTAAACAAAGTATAAATCAGCAAACATGATCAACTAATTCATGCGCAGCAAGTATGCGAATTATCTTTTAAATACGTTACATGTTTTGCAAGTATACCTAAAGTTAAATAACACCTTGTACTGTGCTTACTTTGTTCTGTTGCAAGTGTCGTCTGCACCCTGGAAGTCTGTGCAGGCTCGAGTTCGTGGCGTGTTTTCCCGTCTGATAATAAGCGAATGAGATGCTTAGGCACTGGCCACTGTTTAACTATATCAATGACTTGATATGTGTCACCATCTTTTTTGCAACAATAGATTGCAAAAATAGCCAGGTTGTGGCAAATAACCTGGACGCGCTTCCCGGTAAGCCATTACTAAGGCTAAGTAACTGTGCGTGGACAAGTTTATGGATATGTAAAACACATAAGAGGGCTTGAACGGCACGTGAATCGCCTTGTTAATACACTTTTGCCAAGTTTCTGCTACCTGTAATAGGGCATTATAGATAGAGTTTATTAAAAAATGTGGTTTTAAAGATCTATGTATTAAAATATTTTACTAAATTAAGATAAGTTGTGCTAAGCTTGTGGTAGTTTGAATGAAAATGATGCCTGTGCATAAAGATGGTTATCTAAGCTTTTGGTGTGTGTTTCTTTGAACGAGAATGACGAACCATCTTAAAAGTGGTCACCTGACTATAGCAGTCGCCTGCCTACAGCAGTCAAGTTGACTCTGATTTCCCTGGTACTGGTTGGGTTATTAGGTGGGATTGTACTTGTGTCTGCCATTATCCATGTTGGGATAGTAACATACATGTGTCTGACATTAATGGTGGATTTGTTGCATATGTGTCTGACATAATTCATGGTGGAACTTTCACCATACATGTATCTGTGTCTGACATGCATGGTGGGACACTTGCATACCTTTGCCTAACATGCATGGTGGGAATGTAACATACGGTACCTATGTTTGCCAACATGCATGATGGGATAGCTACATACCTGTGTCTGACTTAAACATGCTAAGTATTGTGCACTCTGTGACATTTACCAGATCTGTGTCAGACGGTATGGATGATGGGATAGTTACAAACATGTGTGTGACATTATACATGCTAAGACAGTTAAATATTATGCATTCTGAGACATTTACAAAAATAAATCTTGTTCAAACATGCGCCACCTGGGGCTTGTTGTTTCGATGATACTTTTTCAGATTTTAAGAATGGTAATCTTCAGTTTTAAAAAAGGCAATTACGGGTTTAGGTTTCCTTATACGGCTATAGTGAACATTTGTGAATACACTTTAAGTCGCAATGTGTGTTCAATCTTCCTGAAACTTCCTAATAACATTTGTTCTATTGATATTTCGTCCGAGTTCAAAATTGGTTTCGGTCAAGATAACCGATTGTTATTTGTTCTTTTAACCTGACAATAACATTCATATGAGTATCTTATAACATATTTATGTATGTTCCAAAAGGGTGCTCATAATCCTTTTTATCGCATTCATCCACCTGAACTTCATAAAAATTGTATTTTGTCTATACATGTATTTATTTCAAACCAGCAGATAATTATATCGCAGAAAACATACATACATCACGTTAATAACAAGTACATGTTTGCATTAAAGATGACTTAAAATATGGTTGTTCTAAAAGAAAAATCAGTGTGCATACTGACAAAAAAAACATATCGGTTTACTCATTTGTTACTGTTTTAAACAGAGTATAGAGGTGAGTCCAATAAGGAAATGTATGTACAGAATATGCATAGCGAGGAAGCGAAAATGGTATCAAACGTCCATTCGTACAACACAGAAAACGATCGCTGAAAGGTAATCAACACACATGTGAATGGGTTGTAACAATTGGTGAGCATATATAATGTCATACTCAAGGGAATATATATACAGTGGATAAACAAATAAACCTCATTCCAACAAAATTGATGGCAGCCTAAATTCCGACGTTTACGATTATGTACAAATTAAGTTTATTCAAAATAAAAGTTGTAGCGAGTTGTAGATATAGGGTTGAGTATACACATGTTTGGGACTTTATTCTGTAGTGCAAAAAAAACAAGAGCCATAATACTGCCAAAAGAAGTCCCAGCAAATTTTCAATCCTTTACTATCATCGACACAGTATGGTAATTCAGCATTTAAGGTTTGACCAAAATAATTTGGGAACTATATATTGCATAGGGGAAAACCAAACAGGCCGCAGTCAAACTTTCTTCATTTACGAAACTGAACACATTTACGTCATTTAGCTGTACACTTTTGAGCAAAATCCACACTTTAATTTAAAAAGAGTTGAGTACACACATAAGTAACAACAATGAAACATATTTTAAAACAGTTTTGTCTAATTGGATCAAATATTTACATAAAGATATCTGTGTAATATCTGAACCAGCACACTAAACTCCTTTGTTTGAACATAAAATGTTAATTAGAAGATCCTTTGCTTCATTCTGAGCTGTCCAGTTTTCTTTTCTTACTACTTGACAAAACTGGTTCAGTTGATTCCTTTATGGCACTACTGTCTTCGTGTGTGATTTTGCTTAATTGTCTGACACCATTTTCGTCAACTTTATCCAGCCACTTGTCATTCCATCTTGTCACTCCACCAGACATGATTATGAATTATTTCACTGTGTTTATAACACACATTATCATGAAGTTACACTTCATCCAAAAGCTAAGGGTTAGTGTACCACATATTGTTCGTGTGAACGATTTTTAAAGTAACATTAATACTCAAAAATCAACGGAAATTTCGGAAAGTAAGACGTAAAATAAAGTTACATAATAAAAAATTAATGTTCTTTATAGCAAAAGCCAAAATTTCGTCATAATAAGTGGGATTTTCCCAACGTCATCACTGATGTCACTAATGCAGGTTGTGTCGTGGAACGGCTTATATATATATATATATATATACAAACGTCTCTATGGTTCCATGAAAACATGAAGTGCAACTGTCATTCAAATTCAATTTAAATTAGTCTTCAACAAGCTCAACTTACAATGCAATATCAGTCACAATTTGAGAGTGTTGGCTCTCTTCTCGTCACACGTTTTTACCAAAGAATTTAAGCTGTAACAGTTTACTTCCAGGCTGTTTCGAGCAAATTCCCGTCGCCTGTTGGGAAGTACGTCCAACGAAATGTGGCACCTTTGCTTTCGGAAGCGGAGGTAGTTTAAAATTATTTGGAAGTAAGTTGGGTCACTGTCTATACATCCAGAGTAATTTATATTGGTATCTTTAATTGTTGGTCTGGTGGTTAAAAACAATTGTCCTCCCACATTGACCTCTTCACTTTCAATTTTTCCTTACTTATTACTTTTTTCTTGTTGAGTAGTTATTTCTTGTTTTGTTTCAGGTTCCTGGGCTACCACGTGTTCTGGCTCGTTGCCTTTTAAAGAATGGGAAGATTCGTCTGATGAGGATGAGCTTCGCGAATCTTGGTCATAGGCAGCACTTGAATATGAACTTATGGACAAACTCGATTTCTTGGCCCGCTTGTAGTTGTTTTGTTTCCTTTTGATTTGTATAAATATTGAGAACGAGATAAAGTTATTCTGAAGATATATTGCTTTACAATGCTGACTGCGAGACGTGTCTCTGATTTTCACCTCTATAGTCTATTAGCATACTGCCTCACTGTTTATAGAAATGTACATGTATACCATGATACCACATATTTTTAGGTAATAACTAAAGGCCATTAATAAAATGAAAGCAAATCAACAAATAACATTTGAACCAAGAGAAATACGTATGCATTTTTATCGCAACAAACCCAATAAAAGCTTAGAGGCAAACAGCTCTTATCAAAGTAATTTATCAAGCTGCTTGTCACAACACATGATAACACAATCTAAAGTATCCAATTCGCAAAATGTAAACTGATTAACAAATTGAATAGCGACCCCTATTGCATTTAGAAATTGTGCAATGATAAAAATGAATCTCAATCTTTGCCTTAATCTTTCGTGTGAATTTTGATCGACAAATTTCAAACAGTGTGTACCAAGTGAATATTTTCGAAGAGTTGCTCTACCAAAGAATTCTCAATGCTTAAACTTCAAAGAAACAATCTACTATTTAGTGCGTATTCGGCGCTATTGATGAAATAGTACAATATTTTATAAACATTTGCAATACTGTTACTTTAGATCCCTAATTTAAAGACACTTACCTAGTATAAAACAAATATTTATAGGTTAATATATTGCTAAGGTAACTCGTGAGCATCTTTTTTATCATGTTTGACCGACAGGTAACATGGCTGTGTCAATTCTCCATGGCGTGATAGTTACATATATTCTAATCTGACTAAGCGGACACCGGAGTTTAACGGTCACCTGGCGTAAGCGGTCCGTCCAGATTTTCCCGACATGCATGGTGGAAATGTAACATACGGTACCTATGTCTGACAATATGCATGGTGGGATAGCTACATACATGTGTGTGACTTATACATGCTAAGACAGCTAAGTATGGTGCACTCTGTGACATTTACCATATCTGTGTCAGACGGTATGGATGATGGGATAGTTACAAACATGTGTCTGACATAATACATGCTCAGACAGTTAAATAGTATGCATTCTGATACATTTACAAAACCAAACCTTGTTCAAACTTGCGCCACCTGGGGCTTGTTGTTTCGATGATACTTTTTCGGATTTTAAGAATGGTTGTCTTCAGTTTAAAAAAAAGCAATTACGGGTTTAAGTTTTCTTTAATGGCTATAGTGAAAATTTATGAATAATCTAGAAGTCACAATGTTTGTCCAATCTTCATGAAACTTCCGCATAACATTTGTTCTATTGATATTTCATCCGAGTTCAAAATTGCTTTTGGTCAATATGCCCGATTGTTATTTATTCTATTAACCTGACAATAATATTCATTTGAGTATCTCATCACATATCTATGTATATTACAAAAGGGTGCTCATAATTCTTTAATCGAATTCTACCTGGACTTCATAAAACCATTGTGTTTGTCTATAATATTTCAAACCAGCAGATAATTATATCACAGAAACATACATACCGGTACATCACTTTTATAACAAGTACATGTTTGCATTAAAGAATTAAAGCATTTGACAAACAAACAGTAATGGTGTATATCACTTTATAAACAGATTATAGAGGCGAGTCCAATAAGGATATTTAAATACATAATTTTCATAACGAGGAAGATATGTACAACACAGAAAACGATCACTGAAAGGTAATCGACACACATGTAAATGGTTTGTAACAAGTGGTAAGCATATATCATTTCATTCTCAAGGGGATATATATACAGTGGATAAATAAATAAGCCTAATTTAAACAAAAATGACGGCAGGAAAAAATCCCACTTGTACGATTATGTACAAATTAAATGTTTTCAGCTATGAAAGTTTAAGCGAGTTGTAGTTTAAGCGTTGAGTATACAAATGTTTGGGACTTAATTCTATAGTGAAAAACAAAACAAGAGCCATAATACTGCCAAAAGAAGTCCCCGCAAATATTCCATCCTTTACTATCATCGACACAGTATGGTTATTCAGCATTAAAGGTTTGACCAAAATAATTTGGGAACTATATATTGCATAGTGGAAAACCAAACAGGCCGCAGTCAAACTTTCTTCATTTACGAAACTGAACACATTTACGTCATTCAGCTGTGCACTTTTGAGCAAAATCCACACTTTGATTTTAAAAGAGTTGATTACACACATGTTTACAACTATATTCTTTAGCAGGAAAAACGGGCGAAATACGAACAAAAGAGGTCGCAGCCCAAATTACGCCCTTAACGAGCACCTACACATGAGGGTAATTCAGCGTTAAAAGCAAACTGCGCCTAGCCTTGTAACGGGGTCTATGTTTTCATGTGTGAAATACACACATTTTGCTGTCATTTAGGCCTTCCTTTAGGATCAACTAGACAATTAGTTGATTAAACTATCAAAAGTCCGTTTTCTTCCGCAAACAGTCTAAAGCTGTTTCCATGGATATTTTAGTTATTGTGGTTGTTGAGCTACAGCTTTCCAGAAAATTAGCACATTGGTGAATATTCATACATATAAGGTTGACTCCTAAATTTCACATAGGTTATTTTATGCAGTCGCGACAGAACATGATCTTTGCAGAAAAGAAAACATCCTGTGTCAATAGGGCAATTGATGTTCTTGTAAGTGCTGTATAAAATGTTGGGTCCATATCCTAGACTATGTAATTTGTTTTTTGACAAAAAGAAAACTTGGTCCATCTCGACGTCCTGGATGTTCTCGTAACCCACAACAAGAACGTCCCACCATGTCAGTGGTTGTATGTGCGTATTGAGCTGTGCTCGGACGTTCTTGATAATCTGACAGTCGCTATTATGACGAGGATATTTCCGAAGAACATTTATGTAAATTGTATTGTTCTTTTGGGTAAACGTCTTCGATAAACATTCAACAACTTTGTCTGCCAACTGAGTGTTCATTTGGTTTCGATCTTGTAGTTCGGAAAGGTGCAAATCGTGGCTACATGGTTGCAGCTTAAGTAATCCTTCCGACAAGTTCTTCAGTTGAAAATATTCAGAATACCTATATACTGCTTCGTAAACGTCGCTTGGTGGAAGTGTTTCAAATCGGAGGAACTCCAGAATGTGATGAAATATCTTGCCATCGCAGTCGATCACGTAGCGGCCATCTTTGTCTTGGTTGATAACGTGGCGTCCACTAAACATGGCCGCCAACATGCTGTCAGGGTATTTGGTTAACGTTGTGCGCATCGTAGTGAAGTGCATACCTCCGACATTTAAATCAAGAACTTCAGACAACTATAAACAAGACAAACAATAACTGTGTTATGCTCACCACGGCGATGTACCGTGAATGTCAAACTACTGTCAACTTAAAAATATATTTTACAGTCGCATTTCAAAAGAACATTCTGAATAAATCCGAGAAAACATATTATTTAATGTGAATATATAAATTGTGTATAATCTAAATACCTGTGCGTCCATGTTTGCTTACTTTCGAAACTGATATCGGAGAAATCCAATCTTCACAGGTAATAACTGGTTTTAACGCAGATAAGCAGTACTTCCTGTTACGATTGTGAAACACTACCTCTTATAATGTGCTTCAAAATCAAAGCGCTAAAGGCACTGAAGTTGTTCGCTATTGCATAATCTTAGACGCAACACAGTTTTGAAAATTATGTTCGCTTTTTTTATCGCAAGTTTGAAATGAACACAACTCATTCAAATTTATAAAGAGTGTGTCATAAAGCACAGGTCGAGATGTGTGTTCACTGTTTATCCTCATATTTATGTTATAGAGATAACTTAGACAAAAGAACAACAATATGTCTCTTTTTTTCGCAATTGGTTGCTGCACTGACACCATCTTCAGAATTTTGGTTGCCTTGCTAAAGAATAACAAGCCTAGAATCATGTACATGTTGTGTTATGTGTATCTAATACGTTATTTATTTTCTTTAAATTATTGAGCACCAATTTTGCCGACATGACAAACTTTTAATGCATCATGTCTTGTTGTGAGCCGGAATTAAATCATTACCTAGGCCTAATTGATCCACAGTCGCCAATGTATATTCTATGTTTAATTGGATTGAGTTGATTCAAGCTTTGAAAAAGCTAGTTGCCATGCTTTTTAGCCAAACTGTAACCAACTTTTGAATTGAGTTTATTGGGCTTAAATCTACTGGCCCCAGGCTAACAGGCAACCACTAAACCTGTTATTAATGATGTAAGATCTGACAGTGTATTGAACTCATTCAATTTGCAAGTCTGAAGACATTAACGGGACCTTTTCACGTTCTGGTAAATTGACAAAATTAAACGATTTAAAAATTTGGAGAGTTCTGTTGTCGTCGTTATATTCTTTCATACTTCGAGGATTGCTTATATAAAGTATAAAATACATCTCTCATTGTATGAGCACGGATGGCCGAGTGGTCTAAACGATAGACTTTTATTCCAGAGGTCAGTGGTTCGAGCTCAGTTGAGGGTAACTTTTTTTTCTATAATTCTTGTTTTTTTTTAATGGAGCTTTAAAGACAAACTGTGAAAAGGTCCCTTTTAGATGTTCACTTAAAAATGCCACAAGGTAAAAATTTAGAACTCATTGGTTGTTTATTCGATTTAAAAGTGTTTTTGTTTATTTGCCTTGTCATCGAGGTTACTTTGAAGTTATTATCACTTTTATCCATTTTATTCGAATCATGAATAGAAAAGATAATTTAAGCTTCATTTTGTGGAAAACAAGGCTTAATGCATGTGCATTAAATGTCATCCCAGTACCAGAGACTCTCTTTAAATAAAAAAAAAACACTATAAAATCAGAAAGTTTCGTCCTTGATTAGCTTGTGCGCATTGCACAGGCTAATCAGTGTGCACAGGCTAATCTGGGACACCACTTATTTGACATGCATTAAGCCCCGTTTTCCCTGAAAGCAGCAAATATGTTCAGATGTCAATGAAAAACTGGCCAATGTCGTCGCACAAGCTGTTAAACACTATTGATTACATACACTCACTGTCTGCAGTGTACCAGTGGTGAAGTATAAACAGGCAGATGCGGTGGTTATCGTTCTTAGCGTAGTTAAGAGCAGACCGACTTGCAACACACACTACTAACATTAGTTGTTTGCAAGCGAACAACTCTGTATTTGTGTTTCTTGCATGTGCTGTATAAACAATTCATCATGCATGCGCCTTAATGCTAATGTTTAGAGAAGGGAAAGTCCGCTAGTCCATTCATGTTGCTAAATGACAATTGAATATTGCTTAATGACAAGTGCATGTTGCTTTATGACAACTCTATGTTGACAAATTACAATGGGATGTTTATATATGACAAATGCTTTATCAATTGCGCTATTCGTGACCAACATACTGTTTGTACCTTACAACTTTACACTAGTGATTACACAAGACGAAAGCAATAATCACTTAGCATGTTGCAAGGCATGACGCAATATGAAGTTAATCAAATTCGACCTTACAATTAGTAATGTGTAATTCGTATAGAGCGGAGAACCAGAAATATCGGGATTATTAAACTTGAAGCTATAAATCGACTTATTAAATCACTGGCTATTTCTGTCTAAAGGCCCTGTCTCTGCGAGTCTTTGAAAAGCCAAAAGCAGGCTGATATTGTTTACACAAGCAAATCGAAGTTAATAAGTTTGTCGGTCAGAACTTTTGTACGTCCGTCTTTGCCTGTCAGTCACAAAAGAAACGTTGAGTATTTTACTCAGATGGGCAAATTTAAATCGTTATTTTGTCGACTTTATGCAGTTAATTATGACAGTTGCGGGCTATTTGTAGAGACATACCCCAAGGTCCAGACACGCATCTCTTACGTGGCTTGAGTTATTCGGGAATGAGGCAGTTGCGTAATTCTGAAACGTATTAGTTCGATTGATGGATGGATGATTGGCATGGATGGATATTGATTGATTTATTAGTTGGTTGATTTGTTTTTAGACCATGGTTCGCCACATTCGATCAATCTCAAAACAAAAGAATGACTCTAGTAACTCTGAAAGCCTCACGTGGCGCACAAACTGCGGCTGTGACTGCGATGGACGTTAGTCTATCGTACGTGATGTAAGTTTCATAACACAAAGTTTCTTGGCCAAAACACGCATCTGGAACTGAAGCTGCTTTATATGTCCGTTCGCAGTGGTTGATACACGCGTTTCTCACCTATGCAACCCGGGCTCAATTTTCACTCACTTAGCATGTGAAATTGGTTGGTGGTCGACATACCGAAAAGGTGTGTTTTTTTCCGGGTACTTCTGCTTCCCCTGAAGTTCAAGACCACATCAAAACAGAAACTATTTTAGTCAAAACTGAATAGCTAAAATATCAGCTATAATTCATATTCCTCTCAACTTTCGTGAGTCTAGTTCGTTAGTAAGGTAGTGCTGGGACACACTCCGGATCCTCAAATAATGCAATCTCAGGCGCTGAAAAACCTCATACACAATGTAATTCAAACACGTCCGTCCGTCCGCTTTCTGATCTGGTGTGTTGCTCATCAAATACCGTTCAGAATGGTATAAATATTCATGATGAAAGTACAGAACACAAACATAAAAAAACACCGCGCATACGCGCACACACATATAAAAGCACACAAACACGAGCACGCACACATGCGCACACGCGAGTATCGTGGTCGTACGCAATAGCAACCGTATGGTTTGCAAGTTGCAAATAAATAATATTGTTTATTCTACACGAATACATATCTTCACAAAGGGTATTATCAGCAAAACTAGTTTGGACGAAAATATTATTGGTTCGACAAATGTAGTCCACACACGTAAACTATCGTACACCTGCCAGAGTTGTCACCCTGTATAATAGTTTGTTCTAGAATATTAAATTTCTTATTGGTTCTCTGTTACGAAATAACGGAGTTCATGCACCAAAGCTCAATAAAGCAGAACGAAGATAGCCACATGAATAATTTAACAGAAATTATTTATATGTCATTTACTTGCAAGAATATTGGATTAAGATAAATCGAGTAAACATTATAACAAACTAAGCAAGCAATATTGAATAACTGATGGAAAAAGCATAAAGACGCAAGGAAGAGGCAGTTTTTTTTTGTAGCAAATAAAACAAAGCAACATGCAATTGTAATTTAGCAGCATGCATAAACCGGCGGTTATTCCCTTCCATAGAAAAGTACACCATGTACACAAGGCATGAACACTGTTCATATTTATGTGTTGCTTTAATATTGCGAGACGAACATGTTGACATTGAAATCTTATATACTCGCTTTAACATTCCTCGTTCCCATTCGTGTGCTGGTCTAAGATTGCGAAAGTAAAATGCTGACCATTGTATGTACGTTTACACTGAATACTTGATTTTTTTTATTTTTTTTCAGCAAAATATACTTTTTAATACAGGCATATCTTGAATGCTGTCATACTTCAGTATTTAGAGGCTGTAAGCAGCCGCGCTACGTTTTAAAATATCATTGACACATGGGTCATTTTTTTGTATACTTATAACCAAAAGGGCTTACCAATACAGAAGAAGGGCTGATTGGAGTGTTCGCCAAGTTTAGGCGGTTCCTAAAAGTACTTTGTGAGACAGGCATTTTTGTTTGCAACCTATAGATATCCTACCAAACCACGGAAGGAATAATCTTCTAAACATTTCAAGAACAAGTGATGTAATTCTACGTAACAAATGTTCCCGATGTATTGTTTTGTAATGAAATGTGATCTTGGCATTCAACGTTGAGCGAAACAGACAATTTCTATTTATTTTTGTATTTAACATAAATCACATCGTTCTCCAATGAGGGCTCAATATAATTATTCCAAACCTAAAAAAATGTTACTTACAATCTTCACTTACCTTTTCTGAAAGAAAATACCAACATGAATGCATTTCAGAAATTAAAAGGAAATGTCATGCGATATGTAAGAAAAAATTCGAGACTAATCCAAATATACTATTTATTTTTTTAACATTCCTTCCGCCTACTTTATGTCTTATCAAATCATAAAAAATAACAGTGATTTTATAGTGAACATTCAAGCATTATCTACACAGAGGTCCAGAAAGCAATATCATAACGCTTGTCTTTAACTGAACACATGGCTTGCAGTTAATCAAGATTATTGTGTAGACTGTATACCTTTGCATACCTAAATTATTTATTATACTGTGACCTTGGTATAAAAATTCTCATTACGATCAATAAGGCATTGAACAAAAATAAATTAATAAAGGACATAACTTCATCAGTATCGAAGTGGGAGTTACATTTCATACGCCATCTACATCCTCTCGAAATGTTCGTTCATTATATAAATGTTTGTTTACATGGGTTTTACGACAATTCAACACATACAGCTCATCATGTGCCGTTTACAAATGTTGATGTTAGAATTGATAAGTATATGTACATTAAATTTTGTTATACGTATTTATCTCTTAAAAATAGATAGGGTAGCACTGTTTGAAAAACCACTTTTAATAACTTAACTTTGAAACATCTATAACTAATATCTCCTAAGTCGGTTTACAACAAGCAAATGCCTGACAGATACGTACTCATTGCAAGGCATATAGTAAGGTCCTTCTCTGTCAAGAAGGTACCAATGTGTCAAACGGGTATGTCATATTCTTCATTCATGCAAGTTGACCCTGCCTGTCGATAAGACTAAACGATGTTCCAGAATCAAGAGTAGTCTTTATTTCGTCTAATTTGTTAACAGTTGCGCCAATGCACCTGTTTTGCCATTCAGAAATTATTAGTTTATTTATTGATGGTTTCAAATCACTGTTAAGTTATTCAACAGTTGTAATCTTGAGATCAAGAGATTCTTTAACTTGGACCTCAGCTTTTTCATTTTTAACGTATGCCAATATTGCTTGGTATCCAACAATAGATGACTGTTTTGGTATGTGAAATATGTAATGTGTTAATGATGTTTAACACGAAATATTATCCAATTTAAAATTGTTGATAGACAACATCCACAACAGTACAGACAGCGAATCGATGCGTGTTTGGAAATAGCAAGAAGAACCAAGTAACTAGCTATCCCCCATTTTCCTGTTTATATTTATTACTACGACACATAAAAACAACTTCTGGTTCTATGACAAATACAAGTAAACAGGTCCGTATCATCATAGTATAGAAACAACGTATGGTATTATTACATATACGATCAAAAATGTATCTTCGTAGTGTTTTTAAAAAAAAAAATACCCAAGTACTCAACATTCAATATATTGTACCAATTTTCAGTTCATTAAGTTCGTTTTATTTTTTCTTTCCTCGTTCATATTCAAGTGTTGGCTTATGATAGAGAAATTGAAATATTAAAATTGAAATCGTCAACATGTTTACACAATTTAATTGGGATGTGTTTCAATGTCTGTTATAACGGACACTTAGGTCAGAGGAGACAGTTCCTTCAGTACAGACACGTTTCCATTTCGTTCATCCTGACATAGGAGCATCAATAAACAACTTGTATATTCTTGAAATATAATCCACAACCAATACATATATCATATGCGCTTTTGCTCTTTTTTATATTAAGATATATGTATTGGCCTATTTTTGAACATCTGGAAGTAGCTCCTCTAACATTCAAAAGGTACCGGTACATTAAGATTGGGCATTAAAAGTGGTTCATAGTATTCAAAACGACATTGACGCACAACAAAACAAAAATAGGCATTGAAAAAGCTTGCATTAGGCATTTTATAGTCATGTTAGCAGAAATGAAATGAAGAAAACATACCAACCTATTCTTGTTCCCTTCATTTATTTAAACAAAATGTAAAATAATTACACAAAACATATTTGTGTAAAGGAACAAACAAATAAAAAACACATAATATAAATAAAATCATTTAACATATTGCACAATAGGCATTCCTCCTCAAATGTTCTTTACAACATAAGTATAGGACCTAAGCATTTAATCTAAAATAATGGTCAAACAATACAGATACTAGTGTTAAATGTTATTATTAGTATACTAAATTACAGATGAAGATTTTTAACAAAAAACATCAGTAGCTTCCTGACAACACAGTGGAAAACAACATGTACAATGCACAAAGTTATTTACTAGATACAAACCCTTTGATTTGCTTATTAAGACTTGCATTAATCAGTAATTGCTGGTATGTATAGTTCACACAATACAATATTTTGATTTGAGTGAAGTTTGTAATTGAGAAACAGATTTATATTCTGCCTATAAACTGTTAGCCATATGTTTTCCAAATCCACTTGTTCATTTTGTAAATTTTCAGTCACAACCTACTTACACTCTTCTAAGTCCAAAACTGAATAAATATAGGGATTTCCCTATATATCACATAATGACAATCCCATTCTAGTAAAGTGCATGTTATGCATTAAGAAACATGTTACCGGAATATCAACTGATAGCAGTTGCCTTATACTCTAAACTTGATGGGACAAAAAAAGTCGCTTGTAGTTGTACAGGATTTATCTTCAAACCCTCTGTCCACCATTTAAAAATTCAATTCTCCCTAAACTGGAAACAGTGATAAAAGAAAATGATTTTATTTCACCAAAAACTATTTTGCTTATAAGAAATAAAGTCAAAAAGAACTTACAACTTGACTATCACTTTACTTTAGGTTTGGTATGAGCATACTTAGTCAATTTGCTTGAGAGAACACAAACTCTCACGAACAAAGCAATAAGACCAATGTTCATCAATTAGTTATTACCGAGTATTTTTTTTTTGTTTTGTTGTATTTTGGTTTGTAAGACGTCCATTACAAAGTTATTTTGTGAACTTGGGTGTAACAAAGCACACATAAAGAGCCCAATACCAAAACATCCAACTAATGGTTAAAGTTGTATCTTACATTTAATGAAACCTAATAGCAACTCACACAAGGATACTGGTTGTAGTCCAGATTTCCACATCTTTGGGAAAAACCATCTTATCTGCAGGTTCAAACACCGCTGAGCAATTGTATGCACCAATAGTAGTTTTGATCAGATAATGTTAGTTAAGGGGATATGAAATCAGTCAGCTTAGCTTGGTTTGTGGAATGTTTTTTTACAAGGATTTTTAATCAGTCAGCTTTGTTGTATACCATCCCCCCCCCCCCCCCTGTCANCCCCCCCCACTCTGTCAAGATAAGAGCTTTTCCAAATCAAGCTCATTCCAGACTTACTCTTTCGTTGCCTAACATCACTTATTTTCCAATACCCAGTATTTCAGTATATTAATAAGTGATATTTACTTAAAGCTGCTCCATTACAAACAAATAAAAACAGGTTGCTTAAAATTTTATAAAATCAACAATTTACACTAGTACACATAGGAGTCTCCTAGAACTTTATGTGAATTGTCTAATACACATAGAGGTCTGGGAACTGTATGTCCAGTACGGTGGGAGGCTGTTTTGCTGCACGTCTCAGCATCGCAGGGCTGTCTGAACCCCTTGACACCATGGACAGAATCTCGTTCAGTTTGTTGTGGAAATGGTTGGACTGAAAATATACAACCAAAGATTTGCATATAAATAATACTCCTATCACGAATATGGTGATTATATGAAAAGCAAGGCATAATAGTATACATATACTGAAAGGAATAATGTATACACAATTAAAGGCATTATGCATTCATGATGAATTGCAACACTTGCAATGAAACTGATCAACTGCTCTCTTACTGCTTAACTTACAATGAACATCTTAGCGTGTTATAACAACTAAAATATAACATAAATGTAAAACTGTTTTCTCAATCATACAGAACAAATTGGGTATTAAGATAATTTCAGATAGATATCATAAATTGTTCATCCTTAAATCAGTCAGTAACATCAAACTGGACCTGTGCCTCAGCTTGTGCAATTATCTTCAACAATTAGATATGTCACAATCATGTATTCCTCAACCACATTTGTAATTGGCCCAAAAATGATATTTTGCCTTTGTATGACCTTAAATTTAGAACTAGGGACACAGATCAATGGCAAGCAGAATCAACATTGCTGTCCATTGCGGAATGTAATGTTTAAAGTGACAGCTCAATGAAGAAGGAAACACCATACAACCAGTGTCATGGCGATCTTTGAACCTGTGTGTCCTTGACCTTCAACGTTTTGATAGGCCATACAATCTGTGCATAAGGACCATTTCAGCCACATGGCACAAGTATTCTTCTTCAAATGAGCCTCTTTCAGGGAAACTGGGCTTAATACATGTGCATAAAGTGTCATCCCAGATTAGCCTGTGCAGTCCACACGAACTAACCAGGGACAATATTTTTTGCTTCAACTTTTTCCTTTCTTATAAAGGAGGTCTCTTCTAAACAAAAATCCAGTGTAGGCAGAAAATGTTGTCCTCGATTAGCCTGTGCAGACTGCACAGGCTAATCTGGGATGACACTTTACACACATGCATAAAGCCCAGTTTTTACAGAACGGGACTCATATAACTAAACAAACAAAGGGTACCTTTGCCTCGGCTCGTGCCACTATCTCCTCAAAGGGGTCATTGCGGAATGTGTTGACAATCTCCAGCCTCCTTCTCTCCTCCTCCTCCCTCCGCACCTTGGGATCCTCAGCTGAGAACAGGAAAACAACCAGGTTATCAACCATTGGTGGAGCAGGATAAAATGTCATGTTTCTATTATAAGTAGTTGTTATGATTATAAGATGTCGTGCTGCTATTCTTTCAACTAGCTGCTATGGTTATTAGATGTCAAGTTGCTTTTACAACTACCAAATCTACACACATAAGAGTACATAAGTGCCCATTTAAAATACTTATCGGTAGTCCTATCCATACTTAACTATAATATCACCATCTAACTAACAACTGCAAGGGAGCCTTTTTTTTGTATTTGTAGACCTTTTTGTATTTTATCTGTTTCTAAGAAAATATAACAAATTATTGTTATGAAAGTTTAGAAACTTACTAATGACTAATGATCAAATGTTTCCTGATAGATTTAAGCGGTGATTCTGATAACAGACTGGGTTAATACCTATTAGATAATGGGATTAATAGGAGAGCTTCCTATCTTGGAAATCGTCCCGCTCCCACTCTCTCTCTCAGATATATTTGAGTTTTGATTAATAATCATATGTATGCAGAGTATCACAAACTGGACTTACCTAGCATTTTCTTTAATGATTCCACGGTTACTTCTTCTGTTTCACGTCTCTGTAACAAATGATTTTGAAGTCATTGGCAACAGTTTTGTTGGAAAAATATGAAGATATAGTTAATTTCAAAAACTTACAAAACAAAACTTAGTTCTCAACAAAACATCGAGAACTTTATAGAACTTAACACTTGATATTATAAAACATTATTGTACAATAAACAAAAAGACTGCTAAATTCTGAAGATCAAAACTGAGCTGAACAAGAAATTTTTCAAATCAAAGATTTAAAGAACAATATTTTTTAAATAACATCATACAGGTATTATTTATTTATTATTTATTTATTAATTATATCTATTTCGAGAATACCATCTTAAATCTTACAAAAACAAGACTGCGTATTAACCAATGCTTTAAAGCGGGACTGTACCATTTTGTCAAATATTTATGAATTTTTATAAAATGTATTAA
>VMBQ01011031.1:9874-24717 GCA_007657795.1 Dreissena rostriformis | reverse complement strand
CGGGTTCGGGTATTTTCGGGTACCCGTTTGAGCACTAATAGAAACAGAATAGGGAGACTGAATAACCAAGTGTTTAAAGCGACGAAGCCATTTCAAACAAGTTTAGTTGAATTACAGTCAGGGCCAAAACGACTACAAAGTTTTAGTAACCATCTTTGTTTCTTACATGCCAATAAACTGTAAATTGTAAAAAAGTGATATTGAACAGATAAGAAAAAATGACCGTGGCCAAGTGTTTGAAGCGACAAAGCCAATTTTAATTACTAGCTTTCGACTGATAATGGTGATCTTTATGCATATCCAGATTTGAATTATGTCATCCATTAAAATCCCTAAATAAACAAGAGATGTGTTTGTCAGAAACACAATGCCCCCTGCTGCGCCGCTTTGAAAAAAAAAGAAATAAAAAATAAATAAAAAAATTGACCTTTGACCTTGAAGGATGANTGTTATAGATTGGAGTGTGTCATATGACCGTACACAACAGATTTTAATAGTGTGTACTTCCTAAACAGCTAAGCAGCTGACAAGTCAAAAGATCAATGTACATAAACAACAAACAACCAACTGTCGAGTGACACTTTCTTTCTTGTTTTCATTAGGACAGAATCTAGTTTCGGTTTCGGTGAATACATTACTTACTGACGTGATTGACACATGAAATAATAAGTGTTGGAAAAACCGATAATGAATATGCAACATGTTTATACACTTATCATGTATTTGAATTGTTAATAATTCTATACTAGTTACAAACCTTTCATTGTACATTTTATTTTGTAGGCAAATGCAGTCCGTTTCTTGTATTGTGTTTTGGTTTTCATAAAACAAAGTGTTGACCTCCAGAGGTAACCAATTGAGTTTCATGTGAAAAGATACATTTTTGGCCTGGGGCGAAGGCCCTAGGCCATAGTACTGATACCAATTTCTGAGCCTAGCTGACTTGGCTGACTGCCAAAAACCAAATTTGTATAACTCCGATTTACCACTTAATAAGTGCGTGCGCAATAAAAGTAGTTCTTCGCAGATCTCAATAACCCGGCTTGTATATACAGAACATCACTATATAACATGACAGTGTCATAAAAAGTGTAAAAACATATTAATGAATCAAAATTGTTAAGCATTGGCTACGACATAGTTTTTATTGTTTACATATTCATGCGAGAATATGTTCCTCACTTGACGGTCTCTAACTACCGTTTCGCGGACGTTGTCAAAACAAGAACAACTTGTTTGCCATTAATACTAGTTTTACTTTGAACTATAATCTAAACCGATAAAAATAAGTCAGTGAAATTTTAATTTTCCGTATTTTCTCTTGATTTTTTTATGTTTTAAATTAACCTCAGGTTTTATAACAATGAATACAGTAGACAGTGACAGTGGCAATTTTCGGATAAACTTCCTGGTTTTTGTCAAAGGTAAGGTCAACTAAGTTTTTCATTCGTTTTTCTCATAAAAAAATCAAAGTTGGTCTTAAAGGATGGTATTCCATGTTTGATGAATCTATTACACCAATCATGATGTTTGTATGAGACGTTTTGGCGGTCATAACGAAGATTTTAGACGCTATGTATGTGTATGTTTTCCTAGGAAGTTGTCAAAATCTTAAACACTTCTCAATTTATCATTTGTTGTTGAACTTTTCTATAATGACAATATTAACATTTCGTTGAACAATTTTCGGGCATATATTCCCTTAGACGTATTCTACTTTCATTTTATGTACTTAAACTTATTGTATAACATTTAACAGACTGTGAACTGAACAAGGTTGTATTAAAAACTAATATCAAATTTATGTTGCAAATCTTTGTGCAATCTCACAATGACAGGTTAGCGATGAAAATTCCATGCGTAATGATAGCATTAATGCATATGTCAGGAATGTGTTTAATTACAATGTATATTCGATTATTTTTATTAGTACATATTAAAATGTTTCTATTTTTGTCAAAATTTATAGTTTTGGATGTCAATATTAATGGTTGTGTTCATGATCAAGTTTAACATGAAAGCAATGATGATCTAAAATTAATAACAACAAATAAAAAAGGAGAAAGAAAAAAATATCTTTCTCATAATGCACGACCAACTACACAAATATGTAGTAATGCTTTTGAAACTGCATATTTTCAATGAATTGTCAGACATGACCAAGAGGTTGAAGCTTAAGAAAACTGATTAAATGTTCTCAGTAAATATGTTTCTGAACTATCGGAATATCGTTAAGATTGTATTGAGATTAAATACTTCAGCAGACCTTTGTTTTTCATTGTCATATATTATTTTCAACTATAACACAATCATACATAAATATTTTGCTATATTGTATTTATTCAGGGGCAGTACCTACTACCTTGTAGTTTCAATGATGAACTATCATGATATAGGGCTAAAAGAGGGATGTGCCAAATCCACATCATGAAAAACAGATTGGGCAAAATGATGAAGTGCGAANATGTAATCGTATGTGTTCATGTTATGTTTGTATTTGATTCATTTTTACATGTAAATGAATATTTTTGTGTTTAAAGTTCAATCTATAGTGACGAGTGCCATTAAATATGTAGTGCTTATTGCTTTAATTTTGTTTTAGTTGAAAATCATGTTTTTGAATCTCTACGTATGAAATGCACTAGTGAATTTTGTTTGACACTTATGCGAAGATTAATAATATATTAACTTAAAATACATTGTTGATCACAAACAGCATGTTTATGCAATCCACAAATTACTGTTTCCATAGCAACTGTTAACTTAATGTATTTTGTCTACTTAATTTTATCAATCATGGAACAAAATTTAATTGCTAAATAAACAAAATAATGTCTGGCAGTACAGACACACAACACAAATTGTATCATGAGGAACTGTTATTCGTTTTAGTTTTAATTTCATAGCTGTACAAAATGTTCAATTTCTGAATACACACCTTTTTCCAGAAAATGTGATTACATTTATGAATATTATAAACATGTTAATGATGTTCCATATCTTCCCAGAACATATTTTGTTGATTTTCTGTGCTTTTTTTGGCTTAAATTCTTTAAAATAGTAATAAATATGAAAAAAGATTTTATTTTGTTCGCATGGCAACCATGAGTATTTACGGATTAATATTAGAACAATTAGTTCCGTACTTTGAAATTAATTATGTTCATCCAGATACACGATCAATGGAGATATTATCAACACAAACTGATCAGCAAAACATGTACTGATACTGGTTGAATAAGGACGTCATTTCATCCAAAACCGGCATTCAGCATTTATGACATGACACACATAAAGTGACAGACCCAGATGGGTCAAAATCTCGTTCCCAGCCACAAATCTTCACCGCCTATGTAAACGAACCTCTACCAAATCTGTAGAGCATAGGCGCTCGATGGCAATGACTCAATTATCGGCTATCCATTGTTAATTTTTGAAAAATGCAGCTGCAGCCTTGATTTTAATAAACCTGTTTATAATAATGCATACACATACTAAATCTATAAAAAAACTTCCGACAAAACGTCTTCTTAAAAAAAGATAGTTTGACTGTGTATATAGATATTGATATCTATATACATAGTCAAACTATCTTTTTTTTAAAGAACTAAACTTCTTCCCAAGCACACTAAATCTAGCCCCAGGTCTTCAGCGCCTACGGCGCTTTGATTATTCCCGTAGACAATTTCTACAAATTACTACACAAGTGTTAGAGTTAGGGACACCTGTTGAAATACCTTTTAAATGACCACATAGTTTAAGTATATTGTGTATGGTGTTGTTGTTGTTTTAAGATTACCCGTAGATGTCAGCTTGTCCAAATCAATGGCCACGGTAAGAATATACAGGCCATGTGGATTATGTGATGGAAGACAAATGAAAGCATGAAGANTACATTGCGAATTAGTTCACGAACCATTCATTTAAAAGACGTTTTTGTGTGATTGTATTTTTTTCAAATAAAATTATGTTTCCAATATTCGAATTAATAAACAATTAAAAAATTAATCTTTTTCCTGCAGATACAGAAAATCAAGTGTTAAGCTGTCTTATGAAACAGCGTACACAGAAGACGCGATTATGAGCGCAACACAGTGCATAAACATCTCAGTTGCATACACATTTAAAGAGTATTTAGAATCGAAATAGTGTTCGCATAAAGATTATTTATCCGACAATAACCACCTTTTTATCTTTCTAATGCGTGGTGGTTAATCTATTTGCTCTAAACGCTATCATTATAATACACTTACCACCAGAAATCCAAGCCGGTGTTTACTAGACGAAAATCAACAAACACCGATAAATCGAAAATAATTACTTCAACCTTTAGAGTTCATTGTGAAAATAAAACGCTATTTAATGCATACCAATGGTACAACACGAATCCTGCGTCAAATACTATATGGTACAGAGTTTGAATAGTTGTACATCGGACTCCGGCATTTACGTTGTTTCCTTAAATAAGATTTCTCTTCCGGTAATTGTTTTGTTATAGATTGGAGTGTGTCATATGACCGTACACAACAGATTTGAATAGTGTGTACGTCCTAAACAGCTAAGCAGCTGACAAGTCAGTCAAACGATCAATGTACATAAACAACAAACAACCAACTGTCGAGTGACACTTTCCTTCTTGTTTGCATCAGGACAGAATCTAGTTTCGGTTTCGGTGAATACATTACTTACTTACGTGATTGACACATGAAATACTAATTGTTGGAAAAACCGATAATGAATATGCAATATGTTTATACACTTATCATGTATATGAATTGTTAATAATTCTATACTAGTTACAAACCTTTCATTGTACATTTCATTTTGTAGGCAAATGCACTCCGTTTCTTGTATTGTGTTTTGTTTTTCATAAAACAAATTTTTGACTACCAGAGGTTACCAATTGAGTTTCATGTGAAAAGATACATTTTTATTCCCGTAGACAATTTCTACAAATTACTACACAAGTGTTAGAGTTAGGGACACCTGTTGAAATACCTTTGAAGTGACCACATAGTTTAAGTGTATTGTTTATGGTGTTGTTGTTTTTTTAAGATTACCCATAGATGATGTCAGCTTGTTTTAGTACAAATCAATGGCCACGGTGAGAATATACAGGACATGTGGATTATGTGATGGAAGACAAATGAAAGCATGAAGATCTTTGTATGGCTAAAACTACGTGGTCAGTGGATTATTTGATGATTATAATGCCGTCATCGTGGTTTGGCATCTCGGGCTAGGAGGAGAAACATGTGCCAAAGTTCTAACCAGTCACAAGCCAAATTTGAAACCTCAGCAAGTCGAAGACATAGTAAATCAACAAAAGCAGTACTTAAAACATTATGAGTTGATATCATTTGTTGATTATTTTACGTTCACACCGCATTTTGTTGTGTAAAGAAAACATGTTGTCCAAATAACGAATGCACCAGAAACTAGACATACAGATAAGAAATTACTAGTTCATGACCCCATGAGCTCATTTAAAGTATGGAAAATAGGTTATGCTCACATTAATGTTTGAGAAAAGCGAACAATCGCCAGTCGTTAGTAATGTGGGCAGATAGATGTAAAGTTTGGTTTAATGCAATCACGATCAATATTTTCCCGCAAATATAAGGCGCTTATCCAGAAAGTTTCTTAATAAATATTTATGACAGGTTTAAAAACTGTGATGCCAAGAAAAACGGTCAGAAGTTTTAACCAATCGCCAGTATAAACATTCTTTTGGGCTGACGGAGAGAGCGGTATTGCGATTAAAAAAGGAGAGGAATATTTAGCCACCATTAATGACGGTGTGATTTTCAAAAATACATGTATTCAAATAAAATGCCTTACAAAGTTTCTGGAGGGACTTATTTCCCTCTTGAAAGTAAGATAGATGGTATGCTAAAAACCACAACATAATTTTTAATCCGAATGGAAAAAAATGGATTTTACACCTAGGTTCATATGGCTTTGTAGTGCACTAATAAAATACACGGTGGGTACGGTATTCGTTACATATTTTTTAAAACAAAGCCTAAATAAATAGAGTGAAATAACCGTTGATGGAACAGGTGTGTTAACATTATAATGACATTCAGATTTTTGATTTAAAAAAAATGGTTTAAGACGCAATGCTGAATATGAAAAGTGTGGGACAAACATATGAAATACATTTTAAAAGCAACACATGAATTTCTCGCTGCGTTTCTATTAAGATCATGAAGGGAATCTTTTAATAAAGGTGCCAAACGCTATGCCATGATTATTTTGGAATGTTTCCAAATGTGTTATTTACGTTCCATGTATTTTTCAAATTGTATGTGATTTTTTTTAAACATTTCATGTTGGATATGTACATTTGTATAATATGAAGAAAAGTCTATTCCTTCTATTTAACTACTTTAAAACCGATTAAATGATAAAAAGGGACAACATTTCATCCATTTGTAGTTTTTTAACCACCTTCAGTCCGATTGACAAATTTGACAGTTCTTTTTCAAAAGGCTCTGTAAAATTAAAATAACGTATGACTATGCAAGCAAATTATTCATCGGATATTCTTACAATGTATATAATTTAAAAAGCACGACACAGTATGCAAAGATGAAAAAGAGAAACATCAAACCAATATCTCAACCAAAAATATGAAGTTATAGCATTTGACATAAAATTGTTATTAGTGTTCATGTATAACTCAAAAATCGTTATTTATTATAATACTTAACGCACCGATTACACGAATAATATGAATCCAAGGGAAAACCCTACGGCGAATTCAATTAAAGAAAAAAAGACCAACAAAAACAAAACACATGAGAATGGACCAATGGGATGACCACTTGGAACTTCAATAAAAAGCATCTTATGTGGACAACCTTCAAAACACCCATCATGACAACGTTCTAACGCTCTAAAACGTCACTAAAAACGATGGATAAGAAACGAATTAACATTTTAAAGAAAAATTATTTTTTGAAATCAATCGTATTGTTTGAATATTGAAAAAAATGAATTTGTCACAAATATATATATTTTTTTGTATTAATGTAATGCTTGCTTACATCATGTATTTATCTTATCAATAATGTAGAAAAATTGTACTTTTTCTTAGATATAGTTCGAGTTCATTGATGGTTATTTCTTTTTTTAAATCGTAGTAATCGAGGTTTAAAAACGAGATTTTAAATTGTTTGATTGTTGTGAATATTTCAGAAGAAAGCAGAATAATATAAAACTATGAATATTAACTGAATTGTTCGTTTACTTGCTTTTGTACTTTGACGCCATAAGTTTGTTGAAGTTTTAATAACACATTAAAATTACTTTTTTTGTGGGGGGATAGGTGACAAATAAATGCTTAACGTTGAATTTGATGTGCTGAGTAAGTGTGTAAATAATACAAATTGGCCATAACATCTGCTTGAAGAAAAGCCGAGTAACTACACTGTATGACCCAATCATAGTTGTTGTTAACAATGCCACTATGTCGATAAAGTGAAAATGAAACTTATATGGCAATGTGACCCTATGGCTATGACATATTAATTTTGAAAAAAAAATTAACATAAACATTTACGATTGAAGTATGGTACTTTAATATTTCATTAAGACTCAGTTTTATTTATCACTCATTGGAATCAAGCATCGCTGTTTCATGGTGTTTGGTAAATGAAAAATCTAACCACGATACTTTTCGATAGAATTCATCGTCAAAAACATAAAAAAATGATCACAAATAATTAAGTTAAATATTGCTTATTAAAAAATTCAAAAGAGATTCTCAAATGTGTACGTTGCTGAAGATATAACTTCTTACGTATTATCAGCGGAAAAATAATTTCGGACTCTTTCCATTGGCGAATAATCCAATATAATCACGATTGTTATTTTATAAAACAAAATCTGGCAAATATTGATACAAAATGTACTTAAGAATTTCCGTAACAGTATTGTTCGCCGTTTTTTGAAGAACAAGTCAAGTGAATGTTGGACCAGCGTTTACATTTCGCATTTTTGATTCCTGGGTAAGACCGGTTTTTTCGAATTAGGCTGGGGATCTCGGGTTGGTGAAGGTTTATTTTATTTATGTCGGTAACCTTTCAACGTAGGAAAAATGTTTTTTGTTTTCAATTTGATTATTTATACAAAACCTCATTTTTCCATAGGCGGGTTCGTTAACCGAAAGGTGACAATCGACGGGCTTACTTCTAGTTCGAATGAATCAATAAGCCAGTCAGTCTGTTATGCTATGTAATAAAACAATCATGCCTTTGTACATAATGCAAATAACACGTGCGTGGTTGAATCATAATCATGCCAGTTCAAATGTTTACGCTATCAACTAAATATAATATATTAAATTACGCACGTATGCATAATGCATATGGGTAGTGTATTTTTTTATAAAATTGTATGCGATCGCGATACCTTATAACTCAACTTAACTCAACTCTGTTTTTTAAGTATAATAGCGGGCGTGTTTTCTTGTGTTTTTTTTTTGTTAAATCTGAAACGTAGTAATACTGAACCACCTTGAAGACGTGGGGATGTTTTGCCTGTCTACTGGTTGGTCGGTCAGTCAAAATAACCGGATTTTTTGTTCGTACAACATTTCGTTTCCCCCACGATATCCCGAAAACGCTTTGATATACGATCATGAAATTTGGAGACGGGAAGCTCTACGCAGGAGGAATAAGGAAGACTATTGATTTTGAAGTAAACAGGTCAAAAGTCAATGTCACATGGTCGTGGATGTTTAACATGAAATCCATTTCCGTACACTATATTAAGAACGCTTGGATCGAACATAACCTAAATTGGTATGCTGGTTACTAAGGAGTAAAGTGAGATTTATAGGTCAACAAGTCATCTATAAGAAACTGGGGCAAGTACCATGAAATTCGTTTCTACGCAATATCCTGAGCACGCTTTCTCCTAAGATCATTTAAATAAATATGTTGGTTTCATGAGAGGAAAGGAAAACTGCAACTAATTTTGAAGTCGAACGAAAAGGTAACATTGTCTCGTAACATGCAAATCGTTTTCAGACCTTAGACCAACTATCATCTCCATGTTGGTTACTTGGGAGAAAAAGATGAACCCTATTAATTTTGAGATTGACACGTTACAGGTCAAGTCAACGATGGCATGTCACGACATCTAGAGAACGTTTTTACCCACGGTCATCCAAGTTAGTATGCTGGTGAATCGGAGGTCAAAGAATAAAAGATATTGCATGTAATATCAGAAGGTCAAACGGGTCAGTGGCTTGTAACATTACTTTTTCTCCACAGACCAGACTTAAACCGCTTAAACCATAATTCATGCAAGTAAGTTGTTTTGTTATTCTTGAAGCAGGGAACAAGTTTATCAATTATAGAGAACATCAAGTTAGAGGTAAAAAAAATTGTATGTAACAAAAAATCTGTTTCCACTCAATATTTCGAGGACACGTCAATCGAGGACCATAAATTACTACACGGGTATTCTTAAGATAAAAGGTCAGGGTGGTGGGCATTAATATAAAAAAACGTTGCGTCTGAAAGTCGGAGGAATACACGTTTTACAAACACCTCGATTATTAAATCCTTAATACTAGTGCTAGATTCAGAGAATAGGTTCATTGAAATTCTGAATAATTAAAAAAAAAATCAATTTCATGCTCTTTCATTCCAGCACTTATATATGCGAGCTGTTCTTGTCAAGGGAGACAGACACTATTTAAATGAAGCCATAAATATCAACACTCATTACCGTTGCCAATGGAGGTGGCGCCTTGTCGTGCGCGCAAATATTCAAAACGTTAAGCGCATTAGTCGTTAACGGAACATTTATGTAAAAACGCATTGTTTGTTTTCTGTGCGGATAAAGACCGAAGTTTAAAGGGATGTGCTCTAATGTTTATAACTTGAGTTGAAACTCATTGGGTAGTGTAACCTTTTACAAAATCAAACATATTACGTTTCACATCGACTAATCAGGTTTACTTTAATAAGGATGTTTTACGGTATTGTGAACGACATTTTAATGTGAAACAATCTATTGATGCTCAAGTACATCATTCATTTTTCGAAACATAATAAATCATATTGATCTATCGTTAACAATGTTAAACATTTTATTTACATTGACCTGATTATGCTCTAAGTATGAGGTTTCGGCGCCCTTTTACCGGTTTTTAACCCAAATACTATACACACATGTATTTTGCATCAACGTTCGAAGGCTGAGACCCCAGTTTTATTAATGTGTGTTTGTTTTTTCATGTTATTTGTTGTGTGTCTAAATGTATAATAACGCGTTTTTTACAAAAAATAATGATAGTTATTTTGACAAAAGATATCTGTCAGTATGTTTGAAAATGACGACGATCCCTATGTAACATTTGTAAATCAGGTATAGATGTTCTGAATAATTTACTTGTATGATAGTGTATTTGTATGATTATTTGAAGGTGTGTATATGTGGTCTTTATTTCAATCTAAACTAGTTCAATATTTAAATGTTGGTTTTATCTGTGATAAAACAATACAATATTCGAAAAATATGTGTACCTTGCTTTAGCTCTTTAACAAAATTTATGTTATAATGTAACAGCTTAGATTGTTGCACAAAGTTTTAGTCGTGCATTAGGATGTGTGATTGCATAATGCATAACAATTGTTTTTTTTATGTAATCCATATAAAAACTATTGTCGTATTGTTATATATTGATTACATTGTGTGTTTATTTTGCTTATTGTTTTAATATGACTGTCATGTTAATATACATACATAGAATCTTATTATTCTTTATTTTAAAACCTACATGAAAATATTCTCGTTAATATGTAATCTCTACGATATAGGTTTTGTAGAATAAACTAAATAACAGTATACACGAAGGTCATCCGGATACTTCCATATACGAAGGGCATTTTGATAAGAGAGACAAACATAAGCCACGAACGAGACATGTGTTTTTTAGACACGAGAAATGGTCGAGAACTCACCTCTCCTCTCGCACGTGACTTTTGTTTTTCTCTGTTATCGAAGTGCCATCCGTGTATCGAAGTATACGGTTGACCGGCCTGATATACAAATCAAAAAAGATGCATGACTAGTATAAGTGTGGTCGCGATAAGGGTGCTTTTATTTAATGTCTTGCTATTGTCTTATTTTGCCCGTCAATAGCAGCCTAAGGTTATTACATCCGGACACCTCAATTGAAAATTTCGCACATTGACTATCTGATATTTATTTCATACATTCATATTCAAAACATCGTATTTTATTACGTATCAAAATGATGCACTGTTCCTGGATGGAATGGTCAAGATAGATGTATTTTGCTTAACCTACTTGACGTGATTTTAGATTTGAGAATCACAAACTTAAGTTTTGTAAAGTGGAAGTATATAACACCTAAATTCTATTTGTTAATTAACTGCTATTTGCATTCACAGTATTAACATTATACTTTTGTCTGTGTAAGCTTCACGCTCTAACCAATAGCTGTAGTGTCGTGTCCGTATTCACGTTGGGTAAATGTTCTCACAATTAGCGTTTCAAGCTACATGCAACATATTGAAGTGTCACATAAACTATAAACATGCTGTCAAACATAAGTAGCTTTGAAATAAGTATTGTCAATTGTTAATGAAGTAATTATTGATATTATCCAATTAATATCAAACAGAAGAATCATCATATGTGATTACAAAAAACAACAACGCGATTTTAAGTATTGAGTTATATATACGCAATATTTCAGATGTGACACTTTTCGAGATTATTTATGAGTTTATAACATCCACTTGACATATTTAGTTTTAAAATAAGTAAATAAATAATTCCATAATCTTGACAATCATTTTTACAACTAGCGCAACACCCCTTAAGTGATGTGGGTATGATGCAGAATTATCCAAATAAAATAAAAATTCGCGAATAAATAAACACAATTGTCTCTGAGCTCATTGATTTTATTGATGGCCTTAGCTGGTGCCTGTTAAATGAACGCTCTATCCTTTTCGCACGTAGGCGTTGAAAGTAAGATTGAACAACAATATTACGACAGTCTGTATGTTGGTCAGTCTTAAGTTATTTAACAAACAAAGCTTTACGGAAATCGAAAGTTGTGTTGACAATTCTAACAATACGCACAATTTCAATGAAACCTAATATTTGAATCAAACTCTCTTCACGTGATCAATTGATAATGGCGTCCTAAGTGTACATCGTATTCCGATTTGAAACATGTTCAGGTATATTTCGATGCATTTGGCTATTTTGATTCGTAAAACATACCACCTGTCAAAAAGTTATATCGACGTACCTGTAACAACATTGATTTCCTTCAAAAATCAAAAAGTTATTTATTGCATGACATAAATATTTCAACATTCTGGTAGACTTTCGATAAGGGGTGACGAAGTCTAGTAAGTGCTATAACACTTGTTCGTACAAATTCCTTTAGCTAGCTAAAACAAAATGTAAACAAATTGAAAAGTAAACAAAGCCTCATCGTGTTTCATCAGTTCGTCGGACAAATTCAAGTACACAAAGACGATATTGATTAACTATATATAAAACTTCAAAGGAAAAGTTCAAGAAATGTTAGTTCGTGAACACGTTCTTGGAATTCCGACCCGATAACGAGATGCAAACCGTCTGGGTATATTTGTGAAGGTAATTTGTAAAGTGATTGGTTCGTAACAAGGAGTATATCTTAATATTCTCGGAACCCTATCTGATAACATAATTTAATGCGCCTGTAGCCTTGCGGGTGTATGATAGTGTTGTTGTAATGATGTACATATTATATGGGTTGTTGTGTGTGACTAAGGTGATTCTAAAAAATCAATTGGAAGTACCATGAAAACCTGAGATTGATTAATATAATGACTTAGAACTTATTTTTATTGGTTGAATAACACCTCGTATTCTGATGACCTGGGTATAAAAATAATCTGGAATTACAGTTATAAAACCAGTTATATTAAGTTCTTCAAAATAGTTATCGACACAAACGGATATAATACACAGCTTTAAAATGTGCGAGGGCATTGTACAACGTCCTCTACGTAATTGAACATTAGAAAAAAAATCATTCTACAACAATAAGCATTATAATGTTGACCATGGACAATTTCACCGAAAACGGATCAGTTACGATGGACATGTTAACGGACAACATAACTATGTATTCGTCTCATGTTTCCGAAAAGGCTCACATGGACACGTTAAACAAACTGGAGATGATAAAGTATCTTCCAACATTGGTTAGTCTTGTAATCTTGATGTTGATTGGAATACTCGGGAACGCGTGTGTAGCCGTGGTCTACAAACTGAAGTTCAAAA
This sequence comes from Dreissena rostriformis, assembly GCA_007657795.1. NCBI lineage: Eukaryota > Metazoa > Mollusca > Bivalvia > Myida > Dreissenidae > Dreissena > Dreissena rostriformis. Next base: position 11,385 of record VMBQ01011031.1, on the reverse strand, counting down.
GATCAAGTGCCCGGGTGTATATTATATCGCTTGCGCTGGCGGATATGTCAGTGTGTTTAGTTGGATTGCCATATCATATCATAGACACGACACATCTTATCACTTATCATAGTGATCTCGCGTGTAAAAGTCTAAGCTATTTAATTGCTGCGTGCAACTTAAGCTCTGTCTTTATATTGTTAGTGGCAGGTCTGGATCGTTATTTTAAAGTGTGTCGACCCCTTAAAAGGCAGACTAAAGAGTTTGGTGACAGAAAGGCGTGCGTCATTGCCATATGTTTGGCTGCGGTACTGTCCGTTTCGTATTCGGTTATTTACGGCAAAAGCACCGTTCAGTTGGATGGAGTGTCCGGAAGTGAATGTTTTGTTGACGACAAATATACTGGTTCGTATGTAGGAATCGGATATCTTGGATTCAATTTTCTTGTTTTCGTGGGTTCCGTTGTATATTTAGTTGTGATATACAGTCTAATTTGCCGGACGATTCGTTTACATCACCTGCTGCCAATCGCCCTCAATAAATCGGCCCGAAGATGCTTTTACTGGAAAAAGAAAGCGGATGAACTCGCTGACAACGAACTGTTAGAAAAAGATACACTCACGTGTGCCACTGCAATTAAGAAAGAGACATGTTGTTTAGTAGAAATATCGAACAATATCAATAACAGTATGAGTATTCCTGCAACTAAAGATCCTGCAATGAATCAACATTCAGATACTGTGAAAACTGCGATGTGTATGCAGAAAAACAACGTTTTCATGAATATGCAGGATGAAATAAAAACGCTACATGTTCAATCAAGAGACACTATACGAAATGGTGTTGTAAGAAATTCTTCAAACGTTCTTGTCCGTCATACAATGGTGGGAGAAAATACACACGAGAAGAATTCCCGCACAATAACGATGATGATGTTTACCATCACTGTCGCATTCATCTTGACGTATCTTCCATTCCTAACAGTCTCTATTATGGATGCAAGTAAAAACGATTTCTGGAAAGGGTTGTCAAACGCAGAAACAATTTTCTGTGATTTCATGTTGAGGATATATGTTCTTAATAATGTATGTAATCCATTTATCTATAGCTTTTGGGATGCCAAATTTCGCCGAGAACTAAGACAGTGTTTCATGTGTTTTTTATAAAGGTCAGTCGAAAACTACAAACAAAAGTACAAGGTCCTAAATAAAGCGTCAATGAAGATGTGTAGGTCTCCAGTTAAAGCAGTAGAGATATCAAAAAAATTATACAAATGATTTCATGCAATGTTAGTAGTGTTCTTTAAACGTTTCATGTAATATTTAATGTTAAATAGTTTTTAAATTCCGGAAGCATGACAAACTGGAGACATATTTTTATAATATTCATATGTGTTGTTTTTTATCATATAATAATAATAATAATAATAATAATAATAATAATAATAATAATAATAATAATAATAATAATAATAATAATAATAATAATAATAATAATAATAATAATAATAATAATAATAATAATAATAATAA
>VMBQ01011030.1:0-23917 GCA_007657795.1 Dreissena rostriformis | reverse complement strand
TTTGGTTTTGAGTTACGTTTGTTATTTGTATTACCGGTTCTATAGAAAGCGGATGTCGGTCGAATGAGTTGTATACGACAATATTTAAATGAAGAAATTTAAAGCTTCGTCTATTTTCGACATTCGGGTTCGTTTGCTTCTTAATGTTTTACTGTATCCAGAGTGTGTCGTGAACGAAGTTGCCTATGAAGAAGTTTAATGTAGAGCGGAATGCAGAGCTGAATGAAAAGGCAAGTCTGTATTCGATTGTTTGCTTCATTTGTTTCTTATTATTCTAATCATAGCACACAAAAGTCGCGTGTTTATTGTGTTTCATGACAATTTCAAATGTAGAGCTAAACGCAGACCTGAATACAGAGCTAAGTCTTTATAAGATTTGTTGACGTACTGTGGCCTAATTTGTTTCAACATTACGTCAAACAATCGTCGTGAAATGTGGTTTGTATCATATGATTTTTATGAAGAGCTGAACTCGGAGCCATGCATATGATAGTATTTTAATGTTTATCTGAATTTATCGCTGGGTCTGTATTTGATTTTTAGGTACATTCAATTGTTCTTAATGTAATCGTAGCTAGCATTACACTTATCCACTTTTGTCATAAAATGAAAATTCATAGTTTATTTTCAATATCAGATCTAGCTATTCAATAATCGAATTTAGAGCTGAATGTAGATGACAAATATCATAGCCAACCACACGGATCTAACAAAATGCCTTATTTAACGACATGATATGATGCCCTAAAGAAGAAGCATGTAGGCGCAGTATAAGTAAATATACCGGGATATAGTGTATATTGAAACGCAAACATTTACGCAAATAACATACTATTTTGTATGTAAGAACACGTACATTTATTTACCCATGCGTAACATGTCAAACAGATCATGTTTAGGATTATAAACGCGTTTGAATTTACACACAATTCCAAAGCAGCATTGAAATCCAATACATCAACAATGGACAGATTTAATTACATGGTCTCAACTAATAACCACGGGTGTTGCCTAGCAAAACGAATATGTGATATAAATTATGTTAATAAAAGTATAAAAAATATGCTAGATAATACATGCAAGTCGATGTAAACACATTATTAAAAGTTTCATTGTGTCAATTCAACGTTCATGTTAAATAATCGAAACCATTTATACAGCTCGACATCATTAACATGTTCTTTATTAAGCACAAGTAACACGCCTTAGTAACATGTTTTATTCATACATGGTTTTGTTCTTGGACTTGTTTATGAGTTTGTGGAAGCAACTTGCATTTACAACTACTAGGAGCGGGACTATAAGGAACAAAAGAAAAGAACGCGTTCGGTTTAATGGATCGAAAAAAAACACAACAACAAACGACGACGGAACAAACGCAAGGATAAAAATAATTGCGAATGGCCCGACAATTGCTTCGTCATTCTCTGTCATTTCAACTTGTTCGAAACAAACACGCTAATATTGTGCAAAATAGTATAAATTGACAGTTCATATAATTACAACAACATCATTTTCAGCAACCAAACCAGACTCTTGAATACCATCTTATCATTTAATTCATAATATACTGCTTTAAAAAAATTAAACATCAGCAAAAAGATACTAATCACAAGAAAGAAGATCATTCAGCATATTTAATCAATTAAGCGAACGTCAACAAAATTAATAACAACTTACCACAATCATCGACAACAACAAGAACAAAAACAGCACGATGATGATCTAGTTTTTGACCTCGCTTGACCCACATTAAAGATTTGACCTAGTGTAATTTTTTGGACGGACGTACGAACATTAATTTAAATTCGTTCTAGAAATTGTCGAGATAAACATTCTGACTAAGTTTCATCAAGACTGGATGACAAAATAATGTGCCCTGTCGGGTGGTTACGAGCATAAATATGACGACTCAAACCGCATACTGCATACGGAACACCGGGAGACGCAAGACGACGGACGGCGGTCATAAGTTGATCACACAAGCTAACTTTGAACACTTAAGCCAAAAAACAATGATATATAAAACATTACAAGCAAGCAATAATTTTGTTTCATATTTGTTTAAAATTGAGGCCACCATTCCCCACTCCCGAAAAAACAAAGAAGTGTATGTAGTGAAGAGTCTTGTTTCGACACAACAAATCTAACTACGTATATATCCAGGTTCAAACGCACGTACAATCAACAACCTTATTTTTTCATTGAGAGCAGTAGTGTATATGTGTTGTTTTAAATAAAGTTCCATTTCATTTAAACATTACTCAAATGTTGCGGATTCAGCGAATAATTATTACGTCGCAATAACCGCTTAACTTGGAACTTTGAAACTCTTGTATTGCTTCTTTTATGAACAGTAAATTGTAATTATGCATAATGTATAAATATAACAGGTAACTGTTCTATCGTTTTGTATTTTATCAGGTGAGAATTAGAATTAAATACTGATGAGGCTTGCCAAATAATGAATTAAAATTGTGTTTGAAACAGTTATTGCTTTATCAATGTATATGCTGGATAGGCATTTGTTACAAAACACTCTAAGGTTTGTTTTAGTGTTTCTCGTCAATACCTGAAATAATGAAACGTTTGCAGATAACATCGAATTCTTATTCTTAAACAGGCACGCGCATTGTTAATAGAAAACTAGTAGTTCAGTGAGTTTAATTTTTTTCGCTTGTACATTTTCAAATCTGAAAATGGCGCAATCGAAAAGTTTTCTCATCATCGTTGTTTATTTACGAAAGTACATAACGCATCATCATTTCTGAGAGAAGGATACATAAAAAATTTACATACATATAAGGAAATAATATATCTGTTTTTTGGTTTGTCATCCAATGTCAAGATAACATTTCAACATTTGAACACAGCGTATGGTTGGGAAGTATGATGATTTTGCCACATGTTACTGTTTGCTGGAAAAATAAAGTGATCATATAACCACTTTGTACATTTGGGGAGAAGAACAATTGGAACTTTAAACCACAATTGACATTTTGGTAGTATGATGATTAAAACATTATACAACAGTGCACAATTGTGCAGTAGGGTGATTTGAACATTGGGCCATATTTCACAGTTAGACAGTAGAATGATATAAAGATTGGACATCCTTGCACAGTTCGAAAGAGAGATGATTTGAACATTGGACCACATTGCACAGATAAACAGTACGAAGACTTTAAGATTCGACTACATTGCACAGTTGGACCGTCGGATGTTTTGCACAGTTTGTCAGCAGGTATACTAAACCATTTGAACCCAATGCACGGTTAGGCAGGATGATGATGTTAACATTTTACCACATTGCTCAGTTGGACAGTAGAGTGATTTGAACCTTTGACCAGCTTGCACAGTTGTGCAGTAGGTATATTTTAACATTTGACCCCATCGCATAGTTATGTAGTATTGCAATTTTAGTATTTGACGAAATTGCACAGCTCGGTAATATTTAGCGTTTGACCACACTGACACAATTTTACAGGTGGACATTCGCATTATTTACACAATTGATCACAGTGTTCAATAGGGCAGTAGGATGATATAATATTAACCATATTGTATGATTTCAACATTGCATGACGTTGCACTGTTGAATGAACGGTTCATTGCACATTTGACCAAATTAAACATTTGGGCAGCCATACGTTTTGACCAGTTTACCATATTTTACAGCTGGTAGGATGTTTGGACCATTTGACCACAGTGGACATTCCATCCGCTGTGTAAAATGTTCTAACTTTTTTTTTAAATCAGATACAAGCTTGATTAATAAAATACTATAATACAGCTCAGAAGAAATTGTACCAGAGCATTATAGTTTTATGCAATTGCATTTGTTTTTAAACTGTCGATACACTGTTGGGAAATTCCCACTTTTCTGAGCTGATTTGTGTTAACGTCACAGATGTGAGTAATCGTATTAATATTGGGGCATTTCCTAAAATATTTTCTAGTAAACGTAATGAATTTAAGTGAAATACACAACATTTTATCTATGGTATCTATATCAGTTAATTTATGTATTTTATTTGACTTATGTGATTTTATGTTCGCCGAAACAAGTTGTGGCAAATATGTTTTAAATACTTAATGCATGACTGACGACTTGACCGTTTGACCGCAATTAAGTACGATAATAACATGCATACAACTATTTTCACAAATTTAAAATATTAATACAATTATTTTTATTTTATATAAAAAATTATTTATTAAAACATTGTTATAAGGTGTTGAAGAATACAAATTTGATCACAAATATAGAAAGGCGATAACAATAGACGCTCATTTTGATAGTCAGTTGCGTTACGAGAGGATTATTTAAGCCGATGCATAGCGAATATGATGTCCGCCTAGTGATCGGGAGGTCACGGGCTCGATCCAAACATTCGGAGCGTTCTTTAGATCCCTCTGAAAGACACCAAGTACTGGTTCTACCCAGGACTCGTTGTATAGTCAACGTTCATCGATGCTCCAGAGGAGCCTGAACATAATAGAGAGAAGAAGACGTTTTGTAGGCAACGAAAAACACGTTTTAACACAGAATTATCTGAATTCAGTAACGTTTTGTATGACTCGTTTAGAAAGTTGTACTTCACATATATATTATTTACTGAAAGTATTCAAGGGACCAGCGCACAATAACGGAAGTAAGGATCAGAAAACCTCCTGTAAGATTATTAGCTGTTGGAAATATACGACCGTTGTCAATATAAACCGCAGATAGAAGTTATCAAGAACACAAATTTTCAACACACATACTTTAAGTACCGTTTTCCAAGAGCAAGGCTCATTTATCTTATTGTCTGGACAAGCAGAATGAATATTAAGAATTCATACATCTTTAGATACTGTTTCTATATCATTTCAAAGTTTAAAATACATTATGATATTATATGATTTTTTAAAACTAAAACAGTGTATGGTTTGTTCGGATATATTATAAGGAGGTGTAATGTTGTTGTTTCTTTTGCATCAAAGAGCTGTTTGACAGATTCGACTGTTTTTTCCTCTCACTAGCCAGCGAAAAATGCGGTAATTAACAAGTAGCGATTGACGCTTTAAACGACATCTAGAAGTACGAAACCAGTTTCTCCTATGATCCCGAACAAAATACTTCGACCTATATCGAAACGGTTAGGTCGTGTGTCTATTGGACGGTCGTCTTCTCGTCAGACAGGGAACGAGATTACGTAGTGAATGTAATACTGTAGCCGGGAAAATCAGAATAGTTCAAATTGGTTTGTGGGAGTTATGTACAACAACAACGAAAGAGAAAACAAAACGATTTTTAACGAAACTAGGACCTGAACGGTACGTAATGATTTCTCGTATAGGTCAAATGATTGTTTTTAGTCATTCATAGCTGAGAAGTGTACATGACTCGGAAAGAAATTTCATGCATTTCAATATATGAAGATTCATGCATTTGACGCAATCAAGAGTCAATAAACTAGAAATCCGCGAGTTGGATGTGTCGCCTGATGGTAGCATACCTGTGTTAATGGTTTACTTTTATATCGGGGATGGGACATTAATTCTTAATGTTTTTACAATCAAACTTTTACCCTTTTTTGTCCTATTTAGTAACATATTGAACACGCAAAACTGTTTTTAATGAATGACCAAAAATATAGTAGTTATGAACCTTTTTTGGGTCGCGGTCGCATATTTCGAAATCTAAACGCGGACCCTAAGTTCAAGGTCAAGGTCACAGGGGTCAAAACTTGTATGCGCAGGGTAAGCTCTAGTCCAGATACACATGCGTACCAAATATGAAAGCAATATCTGAAGGGACACAGACGTTATGAGCTTTTTTTTTTGAATCGCGGTCGCAGATTTCGAAACCTGAACTCGGACCCAAAGTACAAAAATTTTATTCGCATGGAACGGTGTTGTCCAGATACATGTGCGTACCAAATATAAAAGCAACATCTGAAGGGACACAGTAGGTGTGATCCTTTTTCGAATCGCGGTCGAAGATTTCGAAACCTTAACGCTGACCTCAAGTTCAAGGTCAAGGTCACAGGGGTCAAATTGTATGCGCATGGGAAGGTGTTGTCCAGATACACATGCATAACACATATGAAAGAAATATATCTGAAGGGACACAGTAGTTATGAGCCTTTTTCGAATCGCGGTCGCAGATTTTGAAACCTGAACGCTGACCTCAAGTTCAAGGTCAAGGTCACAGGGGTCAAATATCTTATGCTCATGGAAAGGTGTTGTCCAGATACACATGCATACCAAATATGAAAGCAATATCTGAAGGGACAGTTATGAGCCTTTTTTTAAAAGTGTGACGCCGCGGACGCCACGGACGCCGCCGACACCGCCGAAGCAAGTAATACTTATTAATGTACCCTGACCATAGTCAGGCGACACAAAAAAAGTGTCATTTGTAATAACATTGGTGACGTTAATGAAGTGGAAATAGGAAATACCAATCTCGATTTAGGTGAAGTTTCATTTTAGTACAAATGTATCTCGAACAATAAAAGATCTATTTATGTTTGACTATATGTCGGCTATTTATCCTTATCCAGTATAAATTCAATTGACCATTCTTTTACCTTATCTCATGTTCATTCATGTCACTAAAATTAATGTTTTAATAGGGAGTAACATAATTATAGCCCTATTTCCATATTCCTTTTAAGATATATTGGCGAAATTCCACAGCTTTAATTCTTTGAGTTGATACAATTATTTTACCAAGTTTAGTGGAAATAACATAATTCAAATTATACCACGATCCAATTATAATGTTTGAAATCTCACGCAAACAATTTTAACTAGCTAAAAATAGTATTGACCTTCCCAGTTAATTCATTTACGTCAAATTGTCCCCATCAAATATCCACGTGCTATGACCTTTCGTTCAACTGCCTTATAGACCTTGTAGAACTCTTGTGCAATTATCGTGTCAGGCAATTTGAATTGAAACTCAATGAATTGAAAAACATTATTGCAAAATGTCCACATATTTGAAATAGAAATGAAATTAAATGTACAGTAAAAATAGTAAATGAGCAATTTCGATCGTCAAGCAGAAGGCAAGAAATAATACAATCATGGGTGCCAGGTAATTTACGGGCAAAAGTGTATTTGGGAGCCATGTAGGGTTATAAATCAATGAATGTCAGGACATAAATGTGCACAGAAAACGTGGTAATGCTTTCAGAAGAAAATTCAATATAACCCGTTTATCATATGAGTTTATTAACCTGTCAACTATCTACTGTGAAGGCTTGGTCGGATTGTATGGGGTGAAGTGCACTGCGGTAGACAAAGATGTGTTGTAAACTTCAATCCTTCAATACATCCTGGATGATCTCATCGTACTGTTTAAGTAATTCCGGTTCATACAGTAATATCTGAACTGTATTAATGGTTAGCGTCATTGTTATCTCATAACTCAAATAAAAGGTGCATGGTCTTATTTTCACGGTAATTTAGCCTGCCACCATCCATCATTTAACCCAATACACTTGTCCTGGTATTCTTCAATGTAGTCCACGTCTTTTGGATTTGTACATCGGATGTGTGCCTATGCTCTCGAGATTTCAGAACCGCTCATGGATCGACTCTTCTAGTGAACAGAAGGCGATGAAGTTCATTATACGACTCCTGTCTGTGGTGTTCAATATACACNACACCCCCCCCCCCCTTCACAAGGACATGACAATACGTAGCCTAACTTGGACTACACCGCGGTATAACCGTCTCCGCGAATAACAGCATCTTAAAAAAACAAAAGTGGCCTCCGCCAATCAACAAGGAGGTGTGTCGCAGCGTGGTATCATCAGGTACCGTACCAGTGTGATCTTTATCAGTCTTCGCAAACGGCAATCACAGAAGTGCAGCAGAGACAGTAATACATCAAGGCCAATCTATTAATAAGCAATCAACACCAACATGTAAGTAATATTAACATTTTCTCGTATTTCCACAGGCTGAAGTCATAAGCGTTAACTACCTTTAATGGTGACATTTCAAAGTGGCCAAGTTTCTTACTGGGATACCTTTAAATTGACGATACATAAACACAGATGCCTCACTGAAGTCAAGAAATTACCTTATATCAAGTCCCGGCTAGAGTCAGTCCGCACGCAATAGAGATGTGTTTGCATTAACTAAAGCTTATTAATTTAGATCGCTTAGTCTACTTCGAGAACGTATCGGAAGACAGTAACCTACATCCGAGGTTTGGAATTATTGGGACAGACTCAGGAAAACTAAGAAAGACTGTAAGTACAAGTTATTCAAGACAATTTTCCGTTGTGAATCAAAACGAACTTAGCTCAAGTACACGCTGATAGTGACTGACAGTTAGACGATCTGAGGATAGCATTTAGAAAGTGAATGTTCAAGAAGAATGAAGTCAAGGCCTCTCAGCGGATGTAAACAATTATACTTCGTTCTATACTGCAGTGTTACAAAGAAACGACGTTAACAAAACAGAGAAAAACAGGCGACTGACTTCAATAAAAAAAAAAATTGATTTACTGTGCTTTATGTGTCGATCTGTCGAGTATTTAAAATTTCAAGATACGTCATCAAGAATACAAACAGTAAAGGAACATCAGTTGTGCTTTAATTGTTTTAAAGGTCATATCGTTGCCAAATGTATGTTACAGAAGAGATGCAAGTTATGCAAAAGAAAACAACACACAAGCATTTACCACGCCGGAAGCAGTGACGATTCTACACATAGAGCCACGCCGGAAGCGTCCATTCTGAGACCTGGGGCCGCGGTTTTCCACTCTTCATTGAAACCTGTTCAGTCGGGTGTACTTATAAAGACGGTTATTGCTATAACGGGTACAAAGACGACTAAGATCGATGTTGCTATACTAGTTAAAGAGGGTTCATATATGTTTCATAGCGATCATTCGTCACACAACACCTTGCTGACAAACTTTCGATTGATGGTACAGAAACAATAACCATTGGATCGTTTAGTGGAAACACTACTAGAACACAACACGTCGATTGCTGTACTATCTGCGAGAAGACTGAGGACAACGAGAAGATTCCGTTAAGTGTTCTGATCGTTCCGACAATAGCAAAACCAATTGACACATGGCTTCCCTCGGTCGCGCCAACACTCCCCTACCTACGAAGCGCTAAAGCGCTTCCACTGCGCCACACAGGCTTTCATACCTGGTACAGAAGTGTAAACTATATGTTTTTAAACATATGTCTTTGTAAGAGAGGTAGTATTGCGCTTGTTTTAAATTATTTTATGCATGAACGAGTCCCTTAAAGTCTACATTTACGGAAATTAGTCATACAACAGTTTACCTATTGGCAAGAAAAGCGGTCACACATAAGAAAGATTTATAACAGAAAGTTACACATAAGAAAGATTTCTAACAGAAAGTTTAAGATCATGATTCAATTAGTGTCGTTTAAGATCAGTTGGGTTTTAAGTTATAAATCAACTGAAGGAAAGCATTCTGGGTTGAGCTATGGAAAGCTACTTATCTGGGCAGAGGCAGGCTACTTGGTTGAGTAGAGAAATATTTGTGTTTGTGTGCGGACAGGCTGCTTGTAAGGTTCTTGCGTAAACTGTTTTGGGGTATGGGGTATTCAATTTAAATTATTTCAAACATCATGTAAAAATGTACTTGTATTCAAGTATTGCAACCAAGCAATACTCTTCAACAGTATGGTACACGAATTATAAGTAACTTTAACGCGTTATGAACATTTAAGAAAATCGATAAAACAAAGTAATGCGAAATTAGTTACCGGACATTTTATGTTCACGGATTCACTTTACATAATTCAAAACAATGCAAGAATTTAACACATATACACCTTTGACAAAATCTGCATAGTTTTAATACGTGCACCAGTTGTATAAACTTAGAGAAGGAACTGAATAGTTTTTTAACGTTATTAAACTTAACATCGCGTCATATTTTTCGTTTCTTCCCATCATGATAAAAAAGAGAGATTACTTTATTATCAATCCATAGATAACATTCTTAGCAATCATATGACCCGACCATCACCCAATGACTATAGTTTTAATTTGCTATACTGCTTATAATAAGTATTGTATTCAGCGTTTGTTAACATGAGACGTATGTGTTAAGCAAAGTCGATTTGTCCCTTTAAGTTGGTTTATCTGCAACGCGGGAGTCGTCATTATGTACAAAAAATAAAATGGGACCATAATTACATATAATTAATTTAATAAGCGCTAACACCTAACTTTGATTGACTAGTTTTAAAATTGCATGTCAAAGGAGTACAAGACGGTGCGTATATCGGTGTCATACGAACTTAATTGGTTTGTAAATGATCCTACGATACTAAAATTACAGAAAGATTAAACAGTTAGATTGCGTCAAGTACGTGTAATTATGTTCCGTCTGTTTAGATGTTAATCTAGGGATTTGTCATGCACATTAAAAGCGAAATGTTATTTGGAGAGAACCATTTGGGATTGTTAGTTGTTTATCTTTTTCATATAGTGTACAATTATAAAAAAAACAGCTTATCATAGTATATTATATAATTTTAAATATCTAATGTTAAGAGTTGCTTGATCTGTCTCCTCATGAGCGCCGAAGAAAACTATTTCTTCATTGTAAAACACAGTAACATCAAACCAATGCAACTTTGAAAAGATATGCATTTTAAGTGTACAGATAATTAACAATATAATAATAATAAGATAATAGACACAAACTCGTTTAAATTTACATTTATGGGCTAAAAGGGAATTTTACTGACTTTTCTTTTCAAAAAAATATCCCGAAACAGATTAACTAATAAAACTATTTTAAAGTTTAAAATATATCATTAAAAGAAGAAAAAGAAATGGATTTTAAACCTAGATTTGTAGGAGCAAATTCGTCGTACGCACTACACCTGCTTTTAATGTTGTCAGAGTTTTTTTAACGTTTTGTCAATTATAAGCACATTTCCAAATTATCGCTGAACAGCTTTACAAATGTGTGACAAGCGCCTATCACTTTAATGACTTAAATTGATAATTATCCATAATCAAATTTATTATTTAAACAAGTATGAAATGACTGTTTGCTTTGTTGAATATAAGTTTATCTGACACGTGTACTGAACATGTGTCAAATTGCCCTGTTATATTGAATATTAAAGCTACATAGTTATAACTGAATTTGTCGAAAAATATTTTAAAACAAACGCATGCTGACACAGTTTGGAGTGGTGTCATGTACATAAACACAAATTACAGTTTTTAGATTTTTAAACAGTTTACTTGTTTACGCTTGCAAATGATAGGCACACGTTTACAAAGAAATGGAGTTAAAATATGTTAGCATCTCAACTAGTTTCAATTGAACGACCATAAATCCCTAAAAATAATTTGTTTTGTGAACGAACAGATTTAACAGAATTGAATACATTAGAAAAATAAATTTGGTAAAATTCCGGTTGTTTATGTTATACAAGCAAGATACTAGTAAAGTTAATTTATAGGAAATTGGATTAGCAAATCTCAGCCTTTTCCAGAAACGTAACATAGTTCAGTTCTTCACTCAAAAACATATTAGAAAAGTCTCAGCATATAAGGATGTTTGACGACTCATGCAACTGAAGAAGTTCTACGTGTCTGCAAATCAGCTGATATGTCCCTATATGTTGCAAATGATTTAATTCTTTTTGGGATGCTGTTTATGCAACCTTCGGAAAACTCCTCCTCGAAGATTATAATGCCTTTTTCACATGCTGAAATTGAAAAAAAAAAACAATTACAAAAATTAGTGTTGAAGTTTATTTTTTTTTATAAATGTAATGAAACTTTATGTTAGTTTCTAACTTGTATGGTTAAGGTGAGAAAAGTCACACATACATAGACTTGTTGATCCCTTTAATGTTCATAATGTTGAAAAATGGGTATTATGACCTTGACGTAGTGATAGGGGAAGTAATTCAGACTAATCAAAGCCAATGGGCATGGTCCCTTGTAAAACAAATATAACGAGGACCTTTAAAGTCAGTAATTTTCAGCTAGCCATGTATGGTTTAATTGTTGAAGCGACTCGACTACACATAGATCGGAATAAATCCTGCCTGTTTTGTCTGGATATTTTATTAATTTGCTTATAATCTCTATATAAATGTAATTATCATTGGGTTAAAGAACAGCTGTAAAATACTAACTCAATTTTCAGAGGTGTTCCGAGCAGTTTCAGTGCTTCAGTGATTTGAAGGATAGGATCAGAACGCAGTAAGCGACAAAGTACACTTCAGCTTTCAGTACACAGATTCAATTTTACCCAACAATAATTTATCATACCCTATTATGGCAGTACCCATACAGGAGAGGAAGCTGTACCATACTCTTCTGAATTATGAAGAACTTCGCAATTGTACTAATGGAAGATGCGTTATTATTTTAGCAGCAAATTTTTAAGGGGATTTTAAAAAATAAAATTAATTTTAATCCGATCCTTTCTGAACCGACCCTTTCCGAATTTCAGAAATAAAAGTTTACATACTTAGTTTTTGCTGTTATGTTTATTTTTTTTCCTGTAAACCTATATGCGTCACCTGAGATGATTGATATCCCCAAATCCCAAGAATTTGTTATTCCATTTTCGACGAAAAATATCAGGTTATGCTTTTAGAATTACATTTGTATATGTTTACTTGAAGGAATTAAAGATAACACGGCGCTACGCACCTGAATGTGTCTTATGTTCAAGTACAAAAATTAATAGTAGTGTAATTAGATACACCGACTGAACATTTTTAAACGCTGTAAGTATTCTTTACAAATATGAACATAAAGCCTTCGTGTATTGACCACACATTTGAACGCAAATTGAAGTATATTATCTAATTATGTTACATTCAAATGCGCACTTTAAATAATCCATTTCATTCTAAGACATCCACAATGGTAGTGCTTGAGGACTATAAAGACAAGGTGAGTTAATGGAACTATAGTTTTCTTGTATTTTATCAGGTGTATATTATTATTATTATTATTATGATATGTGTGCATTTGTGTAATTGTTCTATATTGGAAATTGTTTTTTTTTTTCAGCTTAATTTAGCTTTAGAAAATAAATACTAACACTGTATGAAATTTAAATATAGAAAGATCCTATATCACGTTTCATTTTATGAAGTTAAATTTTCTTAGGTTAGGTTTTATTCAGGGACAACTGTTAAGCATATAAAGCAAGTCGGTAGTATTTAAACGTGTTAGATGTCATATATATGTCAACAAGACAAATATTCAATTAATAAACATATATCACCAGAACCAATATGAACTAGGTAGAATGGATATAATACAGGTAATCTTTTTTTCAACTAGAACTATTGTAGTGTTTAGAATATTACATTATGATTCACATTATATATGAACATGTTATTTGATTATGGTTCAGCTTGGCATACGTACCATTGTTTTCATGTGTATGCTAGTCCTTGTTCGACTGATATAAAATTCACCAGAATATTAGAAGTTTGCCTGACAAATGTAAGAATTAACGAAGCATGTTTATGTTTGATTTTGACATTCTGTGATTTACAAAACAACCTTTCACAAGATATTGGTATGAAAACATAATTTAAGAAAGACGGACTGTCGAAAATATTGAACCAATCACTAAGGTTGTATCTGTTCAACATGACAAATTATACATTTATAGATTCATTCAATAACGAATAAAATGCAGCTTTCACATGCAATCAGAAAACCCATCAATAGTATCTAGAATAAATTCTAGTGTTAAAAGGACTTGTTAACATATTTTAATGTATTTTTGTAATGTTATTCGCTCTATTTACTTACGAACATGTAATAGTTTGAATATTTTTTGTATAATTCAATTTATATGGAAAAAAAGCCCTCCATTCTGATCGAACCCGGGAACTCAAGAATGAAACGCTTAGTCGCCAACACTACACCCTCTAATTTCTAATAGACCATGTAGATAAAATCCTATGTCGGTAACACACGTTGTGCTAAGTTATAGAAAAGCGTTACAAATCTTTTGTAATTCATATCATTGCAGTGTATGATAATAAAGTAGACAATATATGATTGTTTTAGTTGTTATATTGAATATAATACATACATTCATTTTTGAATCGATGGCATGAATTACTTTTCGCCAAACTGATCAAATTCCTTGCAAATTTTGCATTATATGGATTGCTAGTGCTTTGCGATATAACAGATGGACTTATAGAGAATACTAGGTCGTTGCCGAATAAAGGGAAGTTTATTTAGTCTAACAATAAAAATATCACATTCTAGATTCGTTTTTAATTTCTTCTCATATTTCAAATAGGAAAGTATTAAAAAGAACGGTTTAATTTAGAACTAATTTTTACTTGACACAATCAGTAGTTATTAGGTCGTTGGGAGGCACGACTAGAATAATTATTTTGCTATGTCAATAAATCATTCGTCTTTGATAAAATGTGTTAAAGGTTTATTTCAAAATGTTGTAAATGTGACATGATAAATAGAATAATAGGTTGTTGACGTGGATGGATAATGGTTATCTGGCTCGTTGGAGAATCTTATCGGGTTCGCCTTCGGCTCACCCGATCAATTTGTCCGCCTTGCCATGCCAGATAACCATTCTCCATCCACGTCACCAACCTACTGTTCTCTATGTTTTTCATTATTTAAAGATCAATTTAAATTTTAGACTTAATCAGACAACTTGGTTGGCTGCTGACTCATAAAATAAAAAAAATAATAAACATGAAATAATATACAACAACATTTCAAATTTGTATTTAAATATTTATTTCTGAACAATTTATTTCCAATGAAATGAAAAACAAAAAAATAGTATTGCATTGTGTTAATTTTAAGCCACTCGTTGACGAGAAAAGTCGATACACAAGGTAAACAATGGCGTCCTACTGAACCGTGATAAGTGACTTCATATAAAGAGGTAGTCCGCCGCGCGTGACAGATATATTTTAGCATTTCCAAAATAAAGGAAAATATATTCTACAGTGGTTTATTTCGACAATGCACGTCTGATAATGGGATTAAACGTAATCATTCAGTTATCAAGAAAGTTTGTAAAATAAAATATAATTCTATGAAAATGTTTGTATGACTAGTGACCAATTGCAAACCAGAATAACTCAGCACAAACGCAATTTGTACATGCACAAAATCAAACACGCAACAAACTCACAAGCCAATTAACAAAACTGAGTTAGCCCCCTTGAACGTCCGATGCAAACATTGTACAAGATGAAGTTAAGTTTTAATTATATAAATATTGGGAGAATTCATGGTGGGTGCCGGGATAGAGAAATTTTATTAGCCAATGTTTCACAAAATGTAGCATTTCAATTGCGTATGATTTGTACGCATCCCTAATGCAGTTTGTCCTTTAACGTATTCTATATGGTCATCCTTGAACGGAATTGTTTTTTCCTAAAACGTTAAAGCTACACACAAATATATGTGCACATTCTTGTTACAAAGCATGCGCGTTTAAAGTCAAGATTGCGTGGAGCCTTTCAATTAATTTGTTAATCATTAAACCACTAGCACATCATTGTAAATGTTCAATCCATATATGAATGATATAACGATCGATATTTTTATATATGCCTTTTTATTGCTACGCTGAACAGTTATAGCAACTGCACATTTTTCAATGAAATACCAGAATGTTATTTTAAGCAAATGAAAAAAATACTAAAACGCAAACCGACCAATTCCGCTTAATAATCACACATTTGTTCAATTATTTTTATCCCAAAATTACAAAAAAGTCCCTAAAAAGTATTAACAATGGATCCTGGTGTTAGGCTTGTTCGCCGCATGATCAAACAATTGTTTAAATGCCGTCCGATTTTGAGCACTGGAGTCGGGACAACCATCTTATAATCATGTGATTTATGTTTGTAAGGCTATGTATATTTAACCACATTGGCAAATCTCAAAGAACTAGTAACTGCTTGATTGAATTCTAAAATCCCAAAACACTAAATAGTTCAATCGCTTTAAAAAAAAAGGTACTTAAACCGCTCTATTTTAAAATCATACTAGCGTTTATTTAATTTGTATTGAGTATTATACATGATTCATAAAACATGCACATGATTACACCATGTTCGTCGCATTTCACGTTGCATAACATATCTGCATGTTTGCATCAATTGGTTAATATCGTATTACACAATTCGATAGTTGGCGGTTTGCCAGGCCGGATACCTTTTGTGCGTTTGAGTAGTGTTTTTTAGGTTTAACAAGTTGCATTTAGAACAATTCATCACTGGTGTACAGTTTGTTAAACGGAAGTTTCGCAGTTAAGGTTTTGTTCACAATAACTTACTTAATTTACTTGTAGTAACTTGAGCAATATTGAAGTGCTTATGATGTAACGTAAACTTAAGAAGGTTAGCAAACAAATGTGTTTTCGTGTACTAAACTTGAAAGGTCTGTTATGCGTTACTGTACTTGTATGAGATAAATTAAAGCAGATAGCGTTTGAGAATTAATGTTTGAATATTTTATATAAAACACTAAGAATATATTCAGAGGCGTAGTGTTAAATACACAAGTACTAGGTCATTTCTACGAGGCTGTTACCACGACTAAGTAAGTAGTTCTCACGACAAACATAATCGATCAAGACTTTCTGCGTAATTAAGTAGTTTCCAACAGTGACTAAAGTCGTTACCACGACTGACTTAGTAGATCCTACGACTAAAGTCACCCCATGCAAACACTACTTGATCCAATGACAAACTTAATGATTAATATGCGCTTGCTAAAGGTATGCGTAACATCTGTGATACATATATCATTAAAAACGTCATTCGATACTGTTGCGCGACCTCAGTCAATAAAACGCGGTTTGTTAGTTTTTGAAACCAAAACATTGTGGTGGTCCATCGAAATATGGTCATCCGTTTATATAATTCTTGATTTGATTAAGAAAAATCTTTTATCAACAGACGCATCGGGGAAAAAACTTGGGAAATATACAAGCATCAGAGAATTTGCCTACAAAAAGAGAATGTATGATATTGTAGAATTTTTCTGTTCACATGATAAACTAAAGAAGTTTTTCTCAAGAACATAAGTATATTACAGCCTTTTTGTTTATCCTATCTACTTTTATTGGAGACGTTTTGGCAGTATTTGACCACTAGTCACTGCAAACAACAGACATCTTTAACTTCTAGCTGAATTGCACGACTATGGCCTTTTTGCTTAACTATATATTACTAGATCTCTTAAACGTTTTTTTTTTATCAAAAACCAGATGAAATTAATGTTTGTTTTTGGTTTCATTTCATCTTGTCTCAGAAAGTTACATTTCTTATACTCTTGTTTGTATTCAACCATATAGATTTAAAACGGTAATTTCTATTACTTTTCAATTTGAATCGTGATGAAATGTGGTTAATGTTTATTTTCATTTTAATGTTTTGTAAATAATTATGGACAAGTTGTGAGGTTTTGATTTTAACGTTTCAAAGCGGTGACCCCAGTTGTTGTTGTTTATGTGTTATGTGTTTCTGTAGGACATAGTGGTTGTTTGTACATCGCATTCTATGTTTGTTTAAAAATTCACTTAAGCTTTGTATTAATAAAAATAAAAGACACATACGTAAATTAAATGTCTTCATAACGTCAGTGTGATATCTTTGAACTCTTAATTGTAATGCAGTGGCTCAAACAAACACGTTTGACATTAATTTAGCACATGTACAATACGGATTGTATGTTATTTTAAAACATAATATTGGAATATGTATTGGTATATAATAATTAAACATATAGGGTGTTGGCGTATAATATCTTTTATACTACTGGCGGAATTCCTGGTTCTTGCTTTTTGCCTGAAAGTCGCATGTGTTCCGAGTAGTGTTTGGGTTTGCTGTGTTTTTTTTTTGTCAGTTACACGCTGGGACTCTGCAAAGGAAACTATCGTCTGTATATACTATTTGGTGTCTAAAGATGATAGCAAAATAATGTGTATTTTAGTCTTTACCAAATATGTACGTATTGTATTGAGCAATTGCATCTTGTTAATTTTTGCAATATGAGCCATATTAAATCATGTGTTCTTGAGTTATTGCCCCTTGTTGGTTCCAAATAAGACGAAATTGATGTTATTGGCAATTTGTGGAACAAGTTTTATATGATTTTTAATAATGTTCACCAAGTAATTTGTAGGTTTTCTGCAGATTATTTGAAGACCAATAGTGTTTTATCCAACGATTCATATATATCATTGGTGTCTACTTTTTTACGTCGCGTGTTCCTCTTTGTCCGTACAATATGATAAGAACACGTAAATTATATATCGAAGGGCAATTAATTGTAGAACCAAAAATACATGTTATTTGCTTAGTTCGTCTGAAAAGTGCACCATTTAGCTACAGATATTGCCTATATAAGGGTTAATTAAACAAATGTGTATTGTTTGCACTATCCCCTAACCCTAACCCTAGCGGCGATTAGTTATCTTGTATGCCTTAAATCCTAATGCTCTTTGGGCAAATAGTAGTAATAGTCATTCAAATTACTTTATAAAGGTCAGATTTTATGAAGTGCACAATATTAACTTGATTAAGGCTTGACCGATAGGGAACTGGTGCGCTGCATGCTTTTAACCATTGTGCTTATTTTACCAAGCTATAGCTTAAATTTGTAAACATTAACGTGTGTTTATCACAAAGATATCAGACAGTAGGAATCTTTTTTTTTCATCCTGATGCTGCAGATAAAATTGTGTAAAAGCTGTGAAAAGGATGCAGGGTTAGGCAGATTTTGTTTCCTTTTGTTTTTGTTATTTCATATTGAATTGTTACGATTGCGTGTTTAGATCTTCATCTTTTGGAACATCAAACATTTCCGTGTTTGTTGTATTGTTTCGATTCGTAAAGAAAAAAAAAATACTTCCCTAAATGGGTGTTTATTACATTACTATCAGAGCAGCACATCACTTGAATCATTATATCATCTACTTAACAGTACGTAGCTGAATTCCTTGCAAGTGTTGATAACTGATCGGAATAACAGATAACACAAATAGTGTTAGCTTGGTTAAGAAAACTCTGTCCTTGCTAACACAGATGTTTTGGGGTTGATTTTTAAATTAATGTCACTATAAGCTTTGCATTATTATTTTCATTTCCCTCATTAAAATCTGATTCTTAAAAAGGAATTTAACATGACAAGAATAAAATGTTTAAAACGCTAAGAGTAAGTGCTTGGGATATATACGAATCACTTTGTCACATAATTTAGTGTACCCGTCTATCTGTATTGAAACTTGTCCGGACTGTGACTTGCATTTAGGATTTTATAATAACTTGGCACGAAGGCTCAACAATATGTGACACTACCTGGCTATCTTCAAGGTCAATCTCATTTTAAATTTTCAAAAGTCAAACTACAGACGTTTAATGTCAGAGTAAGGTAAACCCATAAAACTTGAACATACAAAGAATGGTTTTCAAATAAAACAAATGATCACCTATGTGAGGTTATGCGTTGTGAATACAAAACACATGCCTACCTTCAAATGTCATACTCAGTTAAAGGTCAGGTAAAAATACAGCACTTATTAGGTTTTTACCGTTCTATAACTTCACCATTAATTGAGGCCTTCGGCTCACCTGATACATTCCTCCGCCTTGCCAGATAACCATTTTCCGTCCACGTCCTTAACCTTTTATTCTCTATTTATTGCATTGTGTTGATTTTTAGCCACTCGTTGACGAGAAAAGTCGATACACAAGGTAAACAATTGCGACCTACTGAACCGTGATAAGTGACGTCATATAAAAAAGTAGTCCGCCGCGCGTGACAGCTATATTTCAGCCTAGCCGAAGGCAAATATATTCCACAGTGGTTTATTTCGACAGTCCACGTCTGATGAAGGGATAAACATGGAATTTGTATTGTAATCACCTTTGAGTTGTTTTTAAAACTATTACTGATAGTCGCTCTTTGTTATATTTTTGCGGTTTATTGAGCGAATCTGCGGACTTAAATAAGTAATGTTAATGTTTACATGCGGAGATAACCAACCCAATCACCCATTAAAAAACAATGAGCATAGAAAATATTCATTTGGACGTGTATAGCCCGAGTAATAAAGTGAATGGATTAATGAGTGCACTAGCGAACAATTTCAAGGTGTAAAGCACTTCGAATATATGCACAAAAAATATGAGTGGCACAGACAATGTCCAAGACATAACTTCTTCCGGTAGATAAGAATAGAAACTGTCCAATAAGCAAAATCGTGTTTTACAATAGAACGGTGTAAGGATATAAGTAAGGATATAAACTGAACGATGTTGACTTTCTAAGTCGTATTCCCTTAGAATGGTATTGCGTTATTAAATAGCAAGGGGTCTTTATATAATTTATAATAAATGTTTTACAGATTTTGGCAACAATTCGTGCCCGAGACCTTTAACTTATAATGTAGCAAAAAAAAAAATAGTTGAGGGTTTACACTTTATTTTATTAAAATATATACTTCACAAATTGAACTATTTGACTATATTGTTAATGGTTTAATGTCTATTCAACTTAAAAAAACAGAGTGTTCTAAAAGCAACAATATATTTATATATCACTTAGTGATACGCCGTCGAAGATGTTTATGTTATAAACAAAAAAACAACACAATGGTCTTCTCTTCTTGTATTTGAGTACAATAAAGAAAAACAAATTAACCAAATAATTGATTCGCGATGATTTTCTTTGGGCTGGTTATTTAAGTAAACGAACGGGTCAGGTGTCTGATGTAATAAAATAAATCAACCTTGATATGCCAACATATTTATTTGATCCGAAACCACTGCCACGCAAGTCGTTTGATCTCCCAACAAATTCCTTCTGTCGAACATTATTATCGGCATGCAAAGAAAAATAGTCTTCATAAATAAAGGACCAACTAATTGTTTGTAATAAGATTTCAATACTGCTCCAGCAGCTGGAGTTTCACTTCTTTATTGTGTATCCAAACCGGGCTAATTCACTTGCTTTAATCTGAAAAGATATAAACTCGGAGCTATTGTTGTTGATAATGTGATGTGTAGTTGGGACCATTTTGCGATTACATTTCATCATCATCATAATCATCATCATCAGTTGCAGCAGCAGCAGCAGCACCGCCACCACCACCACCACCACACATTTTCTCATACTTTAAACACATCAGAACATTAGAGTGTTGTTAAAGTACATTAATACATATATGAGTCAAAGATCTTAAAACAGGCAACCAGTTAACAAAGTGAGATATTTTTCACGGACTTAAAAAAATCCAATACCTGTTGTGCAATTTGAAAAGCATTACATTTTTCACAGGCTTTACATATAAAAAGATCGTGATGTGTTGTTTAAAAGAAGATTATTACATTATTTTTTTTCATAAACTTTTAAACAACCATTTCACAAAATTAATATTGATGTTCTGTGTAATAATTACACTGATGTGCCATTTGAAGAACTGTATTCAATAGAATTTAGAATAATGAATATAATATAACAGCATTTAGAATTATGAGATAGTTTATTTTAAGTCATAATAACGAAGTAATGATTTACACATAAAGTTCACCAGTGTTGCCTTTAATATATATTTAAAACAAAAAACAGAAGTTGATACATATTGCACACATCTTATAACAGAATGTTACACTGGTCATTTTACATTATAAAGTAGACACATAGGCATGTCTTAAAATAATATTTTATATAATATAACCATATGTTCAATAAATTGCATCACATGTGTATACACTAATGGTTAGTTCTGCTATTCTGCGTTTTAACTTTCAGACACAGTTAATGAGTTAGATAAAGACTATGATTTCAATTACTATAGGTAAAGTGAGATAAAGGCTATGTAAAGTATATTGTCAGTTTTTATAATTTAACCGATGCTTATTACATTTGAATGTGTAATCAGTTCTGTCGAAACAAACATATAGAGAATAATAGGTTAGTGTTGATTATAAATAAGGTTTATCATGCGAGGCTTAGAAAACAAAAGGCACGAGCCTTGGCGAGTGCTTTTTTGTTTTCGTGCATGTGCAACATGTTAGTGCATCTCATTGGGGACTTTGTTGAAGGATGAATGTTTGGGATGCATTACTTGAAGTGCTGTGCTTTTGTTGACATCTCACTGCCAAAACCGCGAATTGGAATTTGCATAACATATATTTTTTTCCAATTTTCGAAAGAAGATATACCGGTATTTATATTCAAATTGATACTATGCTTTTAGAATATGAATTGAGATCATGGCGAGAAAAGTGCCTTGGAAGTTAGCCCTTTCATATTTTGACCCTATATGAATTTTATTTAGTGAAAAACGAACCTTGTAAAGTTTCTTTAAGCTTCGTGCAGCTAAAGTTTCTCTTTGTGTAGATTTAATGAATTCATCAAGATGGTTTAATTGACATTTAAGCATAATATCAATACAACTTACACTCGTTGTCTTTTGATACCATATTACGATAAGTTTGAAGATGCTTTAGGTGGGCTCGCGAAGCCACAAACTCCCGGAACAAGTTTAACAAATTGTGATATAAAATGACGATGAGTGTATATAAACGAGATTTTATATTGAAACTGGATACACATGCTTGCGTGTTCTTCGATCGCTTCGCTCATTAAGTTAACTTGTCTAAACGATCGGCTTTATAACGGGAAACGTGTTGTTTTTGTTTTATTATCCTGATTATGTTAGACAAACCAATAGATAGTTCTAACGTACACGAACACAAAACGGAGAGACTACTTCCAGACCAGTGTGAAGGTCCTCACATAGGGCAGTCGGGAAGACGCTGACAGGCCAAGTAAATAAACTCTGACACACACAAAAATACACACACACAAACACACACACACACACAAACACACACACACACACACACACACACACAGACGATGGTAAACTGTTAAACAACATTATTTAATGTGCTCATAATAAAAAGAATACTGATCATGTTGATTATGTCAATTTTGATCATATAGATTTTTTTATTGTTGTCGTTGAGAATGATTATAGTGATGCTGCTGCTGATGATTATGATGACGATGCTGTAATTGCTGCTGCTAATGATGATAATTTTATTATTATATAAATTATGCTAGCCTTATTAGCTAACGATTTTGCTTATAATTATTATTTCATTTTATCCCATCATCAGACGTGCATTGTCGAAATAAACCACTGTGGAATATATTTCCCTTAATTTCGGCAATGCTAAAATATAGCTGTTACGCGCGGCGGACTACTTTTTTATATAACGTCACTTATCACGTTTCATTAGGTCGCCACGGTAAACCTCGTGTATGGACTTTTCTCGTCAATGAGTGGCTAAAAATCAACACAATTCAATAATGAAAATAAACAAATTAACCATGGTAATTAGTACAATTATTCCCACCATACAGTTTCTGATGACGTAAATTTCGCGCGAAGTGTCACGCTACGATTTCGTTAAAAAATAAAATAAACAGCGACATTTTTTTTTATTTAATTCATTTACAAATGACTTCACAATAAATAAAGTGTTCATTTTAACGTTGAGTTCATCTTATTATTTTAAATTGTTAAAGAACATATAAAAAGGGAAAACTGTCATAGTAGGGGAAAATTTTCAAAATTGTGTTACCTGTTTTACACTGGAAAGATACTTTCATATATCGAAGTGTACGGGATGGCGATGTTAATAAAGATGGGAGCAGCATTGGGGTACATCTATAAAGCACTACAATCAGCGTTTCCATGGCAACAAAGCGATTGAAATTTGAATTTACCACTAATCTAAGTGTTGCCTAATATTGTTTTAAACTAATGGAAACATTTTCATGAAACTTGGCATGAAACTGTACAATATACTAGCCATGACGATAATATACATATGC
>VMBQ01011029.1:0-19042 GCA_007657795.1 Dreissena rostriformis | reverse complement strand
AAACTAGAAATGGCGCGGCAGAGGCCGACGCGTATCCCCACACCGAATGTTTGACCTAGATGTGCCCCAGGGTTGGTAATGGGGCCATGCATAGTCGAGATTGACCGTATTGTCATAGAGAAGTTCAGTATCAATTAGAAGTGAATTGGTGTAGAAATGAAGAAGTTATAGTAAAGGCAATTTTGGGTGGGTGTGACCTATGTGGGCAGGGCGCCCCAGGGTTGGTAATGGGGCCATGCATAGTTGAGATTGACCGTATTGTCATAAGAGAAGTTCAGTATCAATTTGAAGTGAATCGGTGTAGAAATGAAGAAGTAAATGTAAAATAACCTAAAAAATGAGTGATAATTTCTGACCCGGCCCCACCCCAACCCCCATAACGTTTGACCCAGGGGTCAGATCAAAATTCCAAATAGTGCAGGGTCGCACATATGCTCATAGCTACCATGTGTGTAAGTTTCAAGGTCCTAGTGCTAAGAGTGTAGGAGGAGATATTGGCCAGAACGGACGGACGGACGGACAGACAGACAGACGGACGGACGGACGGCGGAGATAACCACAATACCCCCACCTTTTTTTCAAAAAGTGTGGGGATAAATACAGTTTCACACTTGACTAACACTAAAAGCAATCATCCCGTGCACTGTACTTGATAAATGTTCGATGTCGAATCATGTGAGTCGAATAATAGAAATCTGTTATTCTACATATATTTACACACATGATTTGTATCACCCCTGTATATAGGGAATGGGGTATTTCATTCCCTTGAGATGTTTCCAATATCACACCTCAGATGTATACTGCAACTAAAACTGTATACAGACATTTCCATAGGTATGGTTTGCTATGTATGCCATTAGCTTGGTTGATTATACAGGTACAAGGATTGTGTGCATTACATACATTCTGCCTTCTCATGCACTCAATATACGATTTCCGCATCTAAGCAATAACTTTGATTTTACATTCATGTACAATGCCGAATTATGAACTCGATAACTTTCAAAGTCTTGTTACAATAAGTTAAGTTGACCAAATGGTCAATGTAAATGAATTTCTGTATAACAACAAAATGCTTTCATGAACCTTGTTAATCATCTTTCTTCGGTTACCAATATCGCGCGATGTATAAGTAGAATTGATTATTAAATATGCAATTTATGCTATATTTGTAAATACATGCCATATATGAAAACAGTTACATAACGTATGTTCTGCTACATCTCAGAGGATCTAGTTTTAAACATATATCTTTTTGACTGTTAATTTAGACATAAAAACTTTCAATATGCATTTCTTGTGGTCTGTTTTTACAGTCTGTCAAAACAAGGTTCAGTATCCTTTGTGAATCAAACTTCTTTCACATTTCTATAACGATTACATTTAAACTTGCAATCTGTCATGAATATGATTTGTACATGCCCAACATTCTTTATAACTCGACAGCATTAACATGTCGCTCGGGAACAGCATAAGCTTAAATAATACGCTAAGATTTACTATATTTGCATTCTGTTTTGTTCGTGCACGTTTTGAGTCAGTTTATTTAAGCCGTAACATTATACTTAGTCCCAACTCGCTTACATAACTTAAGCTAATATATTAATGTATGAAGGTCAGTGCCCGATAAATATTGGCGAGCTTAACAGTCTCATCCTCAGTTATCCACGCGTGTATGTGCCATATGACTTAGACATTACAACTGCACAAGCCTAACTGTTTTAATTTTGTGAAGCGAACTGCCACATGCTTCTTGATTCAATAAACACTTACACAATTGAATCACATCTTGTTGCATTTAACTGGATTTATCTTTCCGCACACTCTTTGCTGATTATGAAAGTAAATTTTCATTTTTTTTTAACTGTTCCTTTAACATTTACTTCAACAGAAACTTCCCTGTAAATTGGACTTTCAACGCCATCGGCTCGTTGATTCCCCATTGTCGGCTCAAGACCAGGAAGTTTGTGGTATTGTCTTTCCATGTGATTCTGCAGATCTCAAAGGTCATATTAATGTTAGAATTACACAAAGTAATGCAATTCATGGACTTTTAAGGACTCACCGTTCGATCATTTCAGATAAAATTTGCTGAGAGAGTGACTTTCCACAGCAGATTGCCAGTTGGGTAAGACACCTATCTTCTTGTCATCGCTATCATATCATTTGTTAACATTAAGTGTACTTATTTCTTTAATGTGTTATTTTGTCCATTAGTTGTATCTCGTATGAAAAACTTCATAAAATGTGAATGCTATTTTTCAATCAAACTGTGTTCTAATTATCACTCTGTCTAACATTGTAAACATGGTAAATAATCACGAAAAGACCAAAAAGTTTTTCAATTGTTAGAAAGCAAACATTTTAATAAAAAGTATAACATAAGTAGTAATATAAAACAAATAATAGTAATAGACATTTAAAAGTCTATTCAAACCAAGTGTTAAAAATATTGGATCAAACACACGTTTGAAGAGATTGGATGAAATATTGGGTTATGATCCTTTATGTTAAGTTACCATTTCAACGTGTTGACAGCTTCATCAACATAATTATTTGTGTTCTGTCTACATAATACTTTGCATTGAATATATTTCTATTGTTTAGTCCAGAAATTGCATAATGAAAAGTGGCAGAAAAATGAGGACATCTCTAGGGCTACAACAAGTGGCATTGGTTAGTTTATATGAAGTATTCTTTGGCTTTAATTGATCAGATGAAGTTAGATTTAGCCAGACTAAAACGATGTCAGGGTCGGGGACCTGAAAAAGGGCAAGGGGCCATCTTTCGTGAAACATCGTCTGATGGTAAATTTTGTACAACATAAGTCACTAGAGTTTGTTGTGTCCACGTTCATATACATTTAGGCATCAGAGTTGGGATTTATTTTGCGGCTTTGCGGATTTCCGATTGACCTAGGGACCATTTCTGAGATTTGTGAGATAGTTTGAAATAAAATGGTTTGAAACCAATATCGCGGCATATTTTCATAAGCGTTTCGAAAAATGCTATTGGAATAATTAACGCCTATTACACTGCTAGCAGTATCCGCTTATTGCACTTAAAGCATTTGGTAACTAGCGATTTCGTTTTTGCAAAACTTCAAATCAAAATCGTTCCTTAAAATTGTGTTGCTTACTCATAGCTGATTCATTTGCAAACGGCATATTTCGATCTTCTCAAGAAAATGAATTTTATCGAAAATACAAACGTCTCTCACAAAATCTCGGTTATTGACAAATCCGTGTAAATCACATGTAAATGGAAATTTCTATAAACAACCAGAATCAGAAAGCAACGCCTTTTTATGAATAGTTAAGGGAAGTTGACGGACCTGCAAAGGCGAGTTTCTTCCATGTGAAAATAACTACATATCTCGCGGTAAAGTGTTTATCATTGAACACGTTCAAAGAGCAGAACCACATTGTGCACACAAAAACGGTTCAAAATCGTAAGATTACAAGATCGTTCAAAATGATCGAGAAACAAAATAACGAGCATTACGGAATTAACTGAATGAATACTGCTAAATTTGCATCTTAGTATGTGAAGTGAAGGAGGTTTATAGAAGTAAATCTTATAGTTTGGCTCAACAAGGTGTGTATTTGTATGTCTGTTTAAAGAGGTTCGTCATCCCAGTATGCACAACTCGTCAGAAAAAAACAACATATTTTTCATCCCTTCATAGTTTTCTTCGATAACACACCTGCCTACTAATTTTCATCAAATCATCTATCAAATTAAACAACACAATGTGACGTCGTTTATCTTTTCTCAGTTTCAGTAATGTCACTGAAATTAAGGTTTAAATGGGAAAAGCACAATACAATACTTCTTTTTTTTCTTTTGAAGACTGATATCACAAAATCGGTTTAGCTACTTCGATCTTTTGAATTGTTAATTTTTTTTTAACAATTTGAGCGGCAATAGCAAAGCTCAAGTTATTCTTTGGTCCAGTTATAATATTTGAACTCTATTAAAATTCAATTGATCAAAAATGAAATTTCCCTACTCAGAGCATGTATTTATGTCAAATGGTCGCGATCATAACCATTCACTTTGGTATTCAAATATGTTTATTATCTACCATTAAGTTGTTAAAATATCAATAGGATATTTTATAATGGTGAGATAGGGTTATACCAATTATAACTTTCTTTTCTTCATTACACAGAAAGCGCGAATACTGCCACGTACTGTTGAATTATATTTAAATATACATGTATTTGATTTTGTTAAATTTACTTCATTGACATTGAAAAATAGCAATTTAATGGCGGATTTTATTTCAGATTTGGATAATGGTCAGACGTTATCTCAAACATGGTACGTATTGTAAACCTGAGGTGAAACGTGTTGATATATAAGACAATATTGTACATATGGGCGAAATGATATGTATTAACAAGAAATATCTTTTAAAAAGATATACGGCGTATATCCTTACTTGGAAATAAAGCAAGAACAAGTATGTGTTATATGATTCTGTAGTAGAAACAAAGATGCACACTTGTTGAAAACAAACTCTTTTCTCTTAAAAGTAAAAATGGGTTATAATTATGATAAATTGCCAGGACAGAGTTCTGGGCCTTTGTTTTTGACATCTGATATAGAGTGAAGCAAATGATGGTGACCTATTACTAATGATACATGACAGAAAGAAAAACAACATGCAATTACTGTGTATGTGTGTGTGATAGAAAAATTAGCAAAAAAGTAATATACATTTTAATATGAATATTAAGTACCATACACTATGGCAACAAATAATATTGTTTGTATAATTTAAATGTACATTATGTGAGTTGCTGCTTATATGGGATCCCCACCAGGATTTGCACCTGGATTTCCTCTCCATACGGAAAGGTGTGTTTGCTTACACTATAAGGATGTTCCCATTAACAGCAATATTGGTTACAATTATTTCTGACAACTATATTAACTATTTCAATAACTATTTTTTCAGTGACAAAAATTTGTGTAAATACATGTTTTGAAGGTTTTTTAAGGCAAATGTAACTTTAATTATGACATGTACCATAAGGGATCGCCTTTAGAGCTGCTCCGGATCAGGAACTGGTGTGCTTCAGAGGCAAGTGGCCTGTTAAAGCGAGATCCTCTCCCTATGCTTTGCACCAGCACTGTGTAAAATCACAATATTGTTATAGAAACAATAAAATGCCTTTTTTTGTTGAAAATATGTCTGTTCATTTACATGTCTTGGTACATGTGAATCGGTAAGAAACTGCAACAAATAAACGAAACAAATATTGAAAAAACTATCAATACATGATATGTATAATTGTATGTTTCTTATACTAGCAAGGTATGAGAATAACTAAACATGACACAAAGTTTGAGCAGCACAAAATATTAAGATCAATTTATATGACTGTTCAATGTGCATATACAAGCAGAGTTGCAACATTTTACAAGATTAAACTTTCGATAACTTGTGTCGTAAGAAATAACTTCTTAACTGATGCAACAAGTTACATGCATCCCAATAATCCCCAATAGTTTAACCAAAACACACGGAAATGTAATTTACTAGATTTACATAAATAGTGTTGTCGAATAGTCATTTTCCATAAGATCATTTATAAAATTGTGATAATCATTGCTCTACGCAGTTTCGTACTAATATTACAATGTGAAACAAACAGATAGTCAAAAAGATGTACACAGAACACGTGCTTAAAAAGTTCTGGAATTATTTCAACCCAATATATGAAAGTATAATGTACAGAACAAATTAGCTTAATACAAAGCTAAACAATAATGTTACAGATATTCACACTTACATTGTTCTTTTCCAAAGTGCCCTGGTTTATATCAGCCAGCTGAATAAGCGTGTCTTGCATCACATACTGGCTGTTGACTATCATCTCCTGTATGGTGTTGTACTTTGCCAGTGCCATCCGCCATCTGTACATTTTTTTCCCTAAAATATTGAACTTTTTACACTTAATATATTATAAACAAGAGCTGTCAGAGGACAGCGCGCTCGACTATTCAAGTGCTTGACAGTATAAATTAAGCTATCATGGGGAAATTGTTTATATTCAATAAGGTCAAGGTAATATAGTAATATTCTAACTGGAAGAGGACCATAATTGAAACATAATGATCGCTTATGTTTTAAAGAAGTGGTACATTATAGACGATTCTGAGTTCAGGTATATTTTCCACAATCTATTGAACATTTGTAAAGACATCAAACAAACTATTATAATTATATTTCAAGTTTGATAGCAATAGCTTGGGTGGGATGGTTGGACGGTCTTAAAAAAAAATAAAAAAAAAATGTGTTTTTCTTAACCATGTTGAAAAAAATAATTGGGGGGGTGGAGAGGGGGAATAATGAGAATAAGAAAAATTCTGGGGTGGGACGTTCGGGTGAAATCCATTGTGGTATGTCAGGTAAGTGTTGTTTTGTCAAAGTCTGAATCAAATCTGATCCTAAATAAAGAAGTTATGGCAATTTAAGCAAAATTTATTAATTTGACCTTGAGATTCAAGGTCAAAGGTCAAGGTCAAATTAAACTTTCCAGGTACAGTACCCTCATGATAGTAAGAAAGCATTTGAAGTTTGAAAGCAATAGCCTTGATACTTTAGAAGTAAAGTGGATGTAAACACAAAATTTAACAAAATATTCAAAGTTACTAAGTGGAAAAAGGGCCATAATTCTTACAAAATGATTGTTACAGTTGTCTGCTCTTGTTTATAGATTGGGGTCATGTTGTTTAAGAAGTATGCAAAGTATAAAAGGAATATGTCGAGGGACAAAGAAAATATTTGAGGTGGTACGCAAACTTTAACATAGATTTATCAATAATATGCATATTCTAAGTCGAAAAAGGGCCATAATTCTTACAAAATGCTTGTTACAGTTGTCTGCTCTTGTTTATAGATTGGGGTCATGTTGGTAAAGAAGTATGCAAAATATAAAAGCAATATGTCAAGGGACAAAGAAAATATTTGGTGTGGTACGCATACTTTAACATAGATTTATCAATAATATGCATTTTCTAAGTGGAAAAAGGGCCATAATTCTTACAAAATGCTTGTTACAGAGTGCTCGGACAATGGTTTTTATAACCGAAGTATCCAAGGGTAAATAAACCAATTAGATAGTTAGTTAGAACTGAAAATCGACGAGTGATTTTTTCATTTCAAGATGGTAAGAATAATTAGTGGTAGATTTCACCAGGGGCAAATTATATCTAGCTCTGCGGGTTTAAATGTACAGCAATAGCTCTTGCTGCCATTTTGTTTATTAGCCAATAGTAAAGCTGCTTTCTCCGCGTAGTTAGGCAAGCATAGATTTTTCACTGTTAAACAAATTCTAGTATAAAATGTTTCATTCTTTGACTTATGCTTTTACGTGTATAACTACGCTGTTTACAAATATATATAAGAGTGCAATATTAAAAGCTAAGCTAAATATGTCAATCTTAACCCATAGATATTTTTGATATTATTGCATTCGAAAACCTGCGAATCAACAGTTCTCAACCGAAACATATATTATCGCAAATTGCCCCTCGTGTATGTCGCTTATAATATTGCTTAGACAGGAATTATCAACAAGGAGCTTGTTTACATCAAATAACACTTGTACTAAATTTTCACAGTTTCACCTAGCGATAGCGGTATATGAAAGTCTGGGTACATCTAATAGGCTATGTGATAAACCGTACTTTTAGTGCGCACATTTAATTTTAAAAATAAGTGCGGTCTATTCTTTTTCACGCCCTTTTTGAAAAATGATCTCTAATTTAAATGCTTAACGTATATTATGTAAGTACACAAGGAAAACAGCTGTGCCTTAAATATTGATATATCGACAAAGCGACCAAACAAACTATTTTTTACTAATTAATCCATCAGACAAAAATAGCATAGATTCCATTTTTTTTAATGAGAAGGTCGAAATCCCTTCACTCAAAAGTGTTACATTCTATACTACAAGAACGCGGTTTTTTACCAACTTTTCCAACGGACAAACATGGCATAGATTCCAATATTTTCTCTCCAATTAGAAGTTGGCTTCCCCTTCAGTGAACAGTGTTACGTGATATACTACAACAACGCGGTTATGTTAACAATGTTCTGAGTAATTATGCTCAAATCAGCCAATGCAATCAATGAAGTGTATTCATATGGATCTAGCCGCGGGAAGTTTTATTTGAATTCTATTGGACGTTAACAAAGGTCACGTAAGGTGAAAACCTAGGTTAGACAGCTACGCCGAATAATTTCACTTTTTTGTGGAAAAGTCAAATGAAATAAGTTTAATTACACACGGCAAGTAGAAACTTATTGTTCATGTCTCGGTAATAATCGTTAGAGTTGGTAAGACATGATTCTTTAGATTTGAAGAAAGTTTAGTGTTTACTATTACGTCAGACTTCATCGTCCGCTTAGACGTTTATAATTGCTTAATGATTATATTAAAATGACTTAAAATTATAAATATATTGAGTTATTCATGCGAATAATTGTATTAACCTATCAGGCATAAACTTCATTGTAACACCCTATTCAACACATCTCCGTATTGTTTGATCATCTCGTTGTAGCTGACTAGAGCCCGCAGGGGTCATGGTAAGCTTGTGGGAAAAAGTATGCCTAAGTTTGCATTCCTACACGTTATCATTCGTGGCCCTTTACTCCCGCGAAAGGCCATAGTTTCCAATATTAATGTTTCCAGGATGCAGAGTCAACTGAACGCTCAGGTTCGAAGCCAAGTACAACTTGCGAGAAGTCGAATTACACACTATACTTCGATACCGAAGCGGCCTTAACAGATAGCGCGAAATACAACAACATTAAAGATGAGGACCTTATGACCAAACTTAAATCTCTTGTCGGTGTTGATGAGGATATTTTACGTGTGTATGCATATGAAGTACCATTGCATAAATGGCAAATAACTAAACAGCTTTCATTCCATATGTTCGTCGTGTTTGAAACGCAAAATTGGTGGTGGTCAATCGAAAAAGATCCGAATGGCATCACTATACAGCGCAGTGAACTTTCCGATGCTGTACTATATACGATCAGACAGAAACGGCGTGTATCAGGTCTACAAGTGTTGTTCCGCGACGCTGGAAGTATGAGCGTGCACACCCTCGTATATCGACTATATCTAGCCGGAGAGTTAAAGAAGGAATATCATCACATCGATAGCAACTGCAAACACTTTGCTAAATCTGTATTCAATAAGGTTGCAAAAAATAAGGAAATTGTCTCTGCCCAGATCATTCATTTCGAAATTAAACCGAAATAGTGGATTCTGATATAATGTACATGGACTTTAATTGGATACATGTGCGTCGCATGTGAGTCTGTGCCGCCCTATATACATTTCAACTATAAAGTTATAATACTGGCTAAAATAATTGCATGTTTACATTTGTCTTTTTATTGGATTTCGAGCAAGCGAAAAGTTGAAAAACTGTGACAAAATGAGAAGTTCTCACTTCGGCCATTTCTCCGTGACTCGTCACGCATGAGAGATACCCAATCGTCAGAATGAAGCGCGCATGTGAATCGGTCTAATTAATCACGTCCCGTTACACGCATGGGGAAAACAGAGAGAAACGAGAGAAACGAAAGAAAAGTAGTAATTCGGACCTTAATGAGAAAGACTTAAAGCAACAGCTTCAGGGCTCAGGCAGACATGTTAATGCTGAAGTAAGTAACATGTTTTCAAAAACACATTCAGTGCTTTATCCAGCTGATAGTGACAGCGCCGCTCTAGTTTTTGATTTAAGCGAAGATCCTTCGTCTGTAATGGCGGAATCACACCCAGATATGAGAATGATTCGAAACATTCGTACGAGAACGGTTTAGTTTTCTTAAGACTTCCATCTCAAATATTCTTAAACACCAAATTATAATAACGAAACGCCCGGATAGATATGATAAAAATGGGGCATACGGAGAACCTGTACACATAATACAGCAAGTCTATAGAGTTCGCACATAAGGAAATAATATATATTAAGAAAGAGAACACAAAACTCAGCACTCAGTGTTTATCCGTGCAAAGATCGCTGGCTAATGCAAATCAAATAATATCAAATCTAGAAAAATGACTGGCAGAATTTAAACAGCAGGCTGTCAAAAACAACTTACGACTAGAGGGATAACATGAGCGTGAAAGTGAATACCCATAAGAAACACTGACAATTGTTAGAACAATACTATAGCACGATTTCAAAAGGTCTGACATACACGTCGAAATGTTCTACATTTTAATTAGGTCTACATATTAGTACAGATAACTATAAGATACTTGACTATACAAAAACAATTGTATAACTATAAAATATTGTGCTATTATTCTTAAAAATATGCATACTGTTATGTATACTAGTCTCAACAGCATGAATTTTGTTGATATGGCTTAGTACAAAGAATAATTATTATTACAATTTTTCATATGTATAGTGCGTTGGAACATGAAACCCCTTTTCTTCTTGACTTTGCCTGCACAATGTGTGTATTCCGGACAGGTATTAATAAGGCAAAAAGTGTGAGTCCATAGAAAAAGAGGCTAGATAGCAAAAACAATGTTAGATGATGAACATACAAAACATACGAAGGATCACACATTTTTTTTTAAATCTTAAGTAGTTCATGTCAGCAGGACTAATAAAAAGATGTGAAACTCCAGTTGCTACAGCAGTATTGCATTCCTAGTATACACACGTTCATAGTCCTTTATGTATGGCAAGTGACCAATTGCCAAAACAGTACAGTACGGCACAATACAAAACAACATACAAACATAATAGAAAAAAGCTGGGGTCAACGCCTTGGAACGGTCAATGCAAAGCATTGGGGTAAAAATCGGTTTTAGAGCGCTCAACCTCACACTTGGCCCAGCAATGTTCATGATACATATAAGTGTAAATAAAATTAAACCTCATGGCAGTGGATCTCTTATTAAACAGTCATAAAAGGGAATTAAAACGCATTCAATTTAATTACCATTTAATTACTCAATGGTAGGAAGGAGACCAGAGCAACAGAGTTA
Source organism: Dreissena rostriformis (assembly GCA_007657795.1). Lineage (NCBI taxonomy): Eukaryota > Metazoa > Mollusca > Bivalvia > Myida > Dreissenidae > Dreissena > Dreissena rostriformis. Next base: position 7,988 of record VMBQ01011029.1, on the reverse strand, counting down.
CAACTTTTTGAGGCACGATGAAATGAAGACGCACGGACGGGATAGAGGTTTGTCATGTGCGCGCTATCAGCCCCGCTAACTAGTACACCCTACCCAACATTTTTTTTTATTTTCTACCACAGGATGTATATACACATGGGTTGATTAGAGCATGCATTAACAGTCATATCACACAGAAATTAAATTATGATTCACACGTTATGTACACTATCCTAAGGATTTGCACTAGGGGTACCGGTGCGATCCAAGTGCGCACTTTTGCATCTTCCGGTGTATGGAAGTTTATTGACTGAGTTATTTCCCCCTAGTTTCGTAGGGAGCTGACTACATCTCAGTGGGAAGAGGGTCACCCGGAGCCCTGGGAATGTTATAAATAGCATCTTTGTTATAAAGATAGAGCAGTGACCATCCATGGCGAGTATTGGTATTCGTATTTGAGAAAATGAACCCTCCCGTAATTTTAGTTAGTTTTTTTAGCTGGATGATATGGTATGGAGTGAGGTTTGTTAGATTTTGTATTTATTTGTAGACATATGTTGGAGTGTGATAGCAAGACGGTGGCAACTGGATTTACGGCCTTAATATACAAACATCCAACCGTCACCAATGCCTTGCTTAGTTGTGTTTTTAGAGATAAAGCAGGACGTTGCTTACACACACATTATCCCTTACTATAACAACTATTAAACATGGCACCGATGACAGGCCGATAAGGACTCATAAGCTCAATTGTCTGTGAGTCTAATAGGGAAAAATGTGTAATGTGTTATAATTTCTTTATTTATTTTGCGATAGATTATAATGTTAGATTTAATGCCAGCAAAACATGAATTGACTCTTGAATTATCAACTTTTCTTTGCTGGCTGCGGAGACAGTTTTCTATTCGTTTATTAGTGCAGGGGAGGTAATTCATAAAATTTAAAATGAGTTTGACTGGGAAAAGGTGTAGCGTGTCTTTATTAATTTGACAATATATTACCATATTGGATTGAAAGCTACCAAAACAGATTTGACTTTGGAATTATCAACTTTAATTTACAGGTTGTGGAGATGGTTGTCAATACATTTATTAGTGAAGGGACAAAATGACATAATACGAAATTGTAGAAAGTCTCTAGGTATTAAGGTGATGTAAAAGTTGTCAGTTCTCTAGTACGATGGTTGTTAAATGCTTCATTTACGATCGATTTTAGAGTAAAAGAAAACGATATACGTGAATTTGTGAAAAAATGTATACACAGTATTGGGTGTTTCAATAATTTGTTTTTTGAATCAAAAATCGTTTAAGCCACGCTATCATACTCCGAGGCACTGTTGTTTTTCATATGATAAAGCAGTTATTATTCTTATGCGAGAGAATCGATTATACAGAAACTATGTTTTCATTTCCTTTAAATGGGTTTGTATGCACATCATCATCATTTGAAATGCATATATATGTTTTATGCAAATTTCTTAATGTAATTATGACAAAATCAAAACAAGAGTAACCAACAACGGCATTTGGGTTCATATCAATATGGGGATTACATGTATAAAGTGTGAATTCAATCCCTCAACCCATTTCTTAGAAATTAGCTTACCGAAAAACTTAATACCTGCCTATTTACTATGAGTGCAAATTTCAAAGTGATGTTTAAGTGAAAACAAATTCCAAATGTCAAACTAGAGTAACACAACATGGGTTATGGGGTCATTTTATTATGGAAACTACACGTTGTAAGTTCGAATAAAATCCTTTAATCCATTCGTAAGAAACGTTGTTATCGAAAAACAACAAATAGCCCGGACGCAGACGACGAACCCGACACCGACGCCGAGTCGGGGCGATTAGAATTAGCCTGTCTTTTCTTCAAAGAGTCGCAATAAAAACTANAGAATAATGTATATTTATATATGTTGTAGTGTTTTAAAGCGGTGGGCCAAATGTTATGTAATGTAAACAAGAACCAGGAAGAAGTATGTGATGATCAATTAATGTTAGACATTTATACGAACAGTCGCACGATGCTGAGTATTATGAAAATCATAGTTCACTGCACATATTTCATATTTTATTATTAATGTGAACACAAAACGACTGTCATCTTTAATGTTGAATATATGTATAGGAACACAAATCAAACACATCCTTTAAAACAGTGCGCTCCAGAAAAAAACTCTTCCTCCATTTGTAAGTTCAAATCAGAAATACATTATTATAAATTAATTTCCTATGTAAAATCATGAAATACATATCCAGTAATAAACATAATCAAAATATGTGTCTTAAGTTGTACAATATTAAATATATATATATTATGTGGTACGCGCATGCATTTGATTTGAACAACCTTCAAAAAGAATATCGCTATAACTGACAACAGTGTTTTGGTACGGTTAATTAAAAATACTTAAAAGACGAATGTAAAAGTCCAAAGGGATTGTCGTCGGAATTGTTCATAATTTAAGAAAACGAAAGTACTTACAAAATTATTAAGTGGCAAGTTTTATAGTTGTTCCAAGTAATCCCAAAAAACAACATGGGCTGACCGGCTAGCGCAGTGATTGTACACTCGATTTTCACCTAGGCGACCCGGGTTCGATTCCCGTTCCCGGCAGTATGTGAGTTTGGTTCGTGCTCACCATACCGGACAGGTGTGGTTTCCTCCGGGTACTCCGGCTCCCCCCACAACACATGACCAAACCAAATTTAAAAAAAACCTTTCGCTATCAACCAAATGGCTGGAGATTGCAGCTTTAATACAATATTCGTACCAACCAACTTTCGTGAGTTTAGTAAGTTAATTAGGAAGGAGTGCTGGGGCACACTCCAGGTCCACACATAATGTAGCCTCTGGCTCGGAAAGGACCTCATAAACTTCGAAATACACACACACATAAACAACAAACTATTGATAAGTAACCTAATGTGTTTATTATACTATATTGTTTGTTGTTTTCAAGAATCACTTACAACATAATTCAATGCAGAATGCACGTTAAAAATTGCTAATGTATTTTCAAAGACCATTATTGGAAATGGAATACGAAAAACGGCGTCTATTTATCAGATAAATACATCAACGCGTTTTGATGTCAACAAGTGGTGTTTGTTCAATTGTAAAAAATAACCAGTCGTCATATTTTATTGCTGTGACAACAAATAACCACTAAAGGACGAATATAGGGATCCATAAATATTGGTATCTGAAAAATCGATATTTTGAACAGCTACTTCGTCCCCAGCATTCAGCGTAATGAAAATCGTGTGACTGCCTTGGTCGTATCGTCCGTTGACCGAATGACAGAATATTTTTCCGACGATGCTTCCGTTGTGAACTATGGCGGTATGTAACTCTCCCTCTGTCGTAGCGGTAGATGACAGAACGTAAATGCCAGATTTTGGAGCAATGAAAACGCCGTGAATGGGATGATAACCGCCTCCTTCATTCGTAAGGACCCGGTCGTAGATGATGTTCTGATTAAGACCGATGTGCGCTTGGCTAGCTGCTTTCATTGCAGAAAATGCCACAATCCCTTCTGCAACAAGTATACTGTGTTTGGACTGACTGAAGTACTTACGAAAGCATTCTAGGTTAAAATAGTCACTATTTAATATTATGAACGAAGTTTAATCGGTCAATGTTTATAAAAATGCATTAATGTCTCTACCATTAACAGTCAGAGGCTAAGAAACCCGACCTAATATAAACAAAAGCCTTGTATATATACTTAGAAAAGATTGATTTAAACATTGTTAAAAAAACACATGCGTAATATTAATTGAAACGTAAGAAATATTAGATGCCAAATACAAATAATAAAACGTTACCAGGAGTTGATCGATTTGCAATTTCAACCGCACCAGTGTGTCTATCATCTTTACCTTTTCGGTCTGGTGGTATTGCATAGTCGTTTTCGGGCGTGGCGATGTTAATGTCCGACAGTATATTGTCCTTCTCAAGCGATGTGATTTTCCTATCAGACAGAGTCTTGTCGTATCCATTCGTTATGGGTTTTTTGTTAAACGGGATCTCGCCGGTTTCACGCGCGACGTTATGTGCATTCATTTTCTACAATATCAAGTGTATCTTTTCTTATGTTACATAATGCATTTTTTCTTTCAAGCGCAGCGACTCTTCTGTCAGAAAATGTCTTGTATTTTTCTTAGTCCACGATTCTTTTCTGTGATAACTTATTCTCCGTTTCAAGCGCAGCGATTCGTTTCTCGGAAAGTGCTTGTTTTTCTTCGAGCACAGAAAGCCTTGCAAGCACTGATTGAAAATCCCCATCTGTTGTGGCTTCAACGTGTAATAAAACAAATAAAACCCAACATGCCGGAACTGCCAATATGGTCTTCATTTTAATAATGAACGTGTTCTTGGAGAATGCTTAAATTTTCAACTTTACTTCATGTCAAGCTGATAAATTACCTCTTTGTGTTGACACAGTTTTAACACAAAAGAAGTGTATGCTCAAAGTCGTTTACTTGTTTCTGTATCGTTATGCGTTTAGACATTTGGACTACTTATCTTGGCTCATAATTAAATATAGCAATTTCAGTCAACTGTACATGTTAAACGCTCTCTTTCTGTTTATGATGCCCTGTTGACAACGTATTGGACTTTAACGCCATTACTGGATATGATCCGTCGCTGATGGGATTAGCAGAAGCACTAAGCACTTAGTTACTTACATACAGTTCTATTTGCATGCGTACATGTACACAGGTAATTCTAACCAGCGCATTTTTCACTACAGATAACTTCCGCAGTCACGACATAGGCAGGAAATGGGACATTTCTGTGTCCAACTGAATGTTACCAAACGTAGTTATGCCATCTCAATTCCTATCCCCGTTACCAATTGGTGAGTTTGTTTAAGCAATTGTGTTTGATATATGTTATACACAAGCAAATACTTTTAGTAGTACCGTTTACATTTTATAGAACTTAATTTTACACTGACGGTTTTACTAAGAAATACGAGTATTTGACAGTTGCAATTTAGCACGTGATGAACTACTGATAAAATTAAACCTCAGTGGTGTATAAAATGTGTGTACAAGTATGTCGACTTGATTTAGAAATGCACAGTGGTTTTTATTGGATAAATATGACAAGTGAAATAGTTTACATTGCGCTTATGTAGAACTGATTAAGTAAAGGCGACAGTTCACTTGTATGCGGTTTATGCAAACAGTGATAAGTGCAATTTACGTAAATCCGATGCTATCGACGTCGATGTCGACAGTGTAAAAATGTTAACCAGTATCAAACAAATTCTAAAGCTCATTTAATTATCCCCACACTTTTTGGAAAAAAGGTGGAGATATTGTGGTTATCACCGCCGTCCGTCTGTCCGGTTGTCCGTCTGTCCGTCCGTNCCCATTACCAACCCTGGGGCACACCGAGGTCAAACATTCGGTGTGGGGATACGCGTCGGCCTCTGCCGCGCCATTTCTAGTTTTGTTTGTTTAACACATCCGTTGTCGCATGAGTTTATGCATGGGTTGCGTCAATAATCTTTTGAACACACCGTTGCAACAGTTCACAGTAATACTCATATAACGAAAGTAAAATACCAATATTTAGCTTTTAATTAATAATATATTGATAATCATCACTAAAAATCGGGTAAAATAATAAAGCGTTTTTAACCGGTGATTTCGGTAATTCGAATTCTACTCGCCGACGCTAGCGCGGGTACCGACAACCCCCCCCCCCNCCCCCCCCCCCCATTGACTTAGTGTAAAGGTGGAATTATAAATAAATAAATCATAGGAATGGTATTTATCGATTTCATTGTGGACAATATTAACACAACTTTGTTTTCCCTACTTTCTTACACAAAATTGCCATTGATAACTGGGATGTCGGTAAGTTTCAAATGCTTTCCGACGCCGAGTGGGTACCGATTTCGACCCGTTAAGCTGGAAAAAAGATTATACACAACACGAGGAATCATATGTGCAATAGTAACACAATATACTTATAACGTTATATTTACATAAAAAGTTGATGAAACTCATTAATAGCAGAAGATAAAGTTGAGTTACAATTGGCAAAAATAAAGAGACCGATACAAGAGTTTTGTGTAATAGAAGAAGTCGAAATCATATCAACATTGTTAAAGCTAGTGTAAACAATTAAATCAATAAAAATATGATAATTATTTAAAGGAAAAAGGCACAGATAGTGTAGACATAGATAGACATGTATATATGTTCACAAATCGACAACACCAATAGCATTGTCAACGGACTTATTAGTTAATATTAATGAAACTATTTACAAACTTTTGTGAAAAGAGAGTCCAACATAAAAACAATACAGGTATTATACAACAAAAAGGATAATTTGAAAATGACAAACATGCAAACAGATTAAAACAATTGACTACTGTTAACAAAAGACAATACAAACGACATTTAATTAATTATACCNCCCCCCCCCAAACTAAAACACATTAAAACGCAATTAATGAACAATCATGTGATCATTAGGGTTCAAGAAATGTGCAATTATTATAATGATAAGGCACATGGTAAGATAGTGTATATGATAAAGTGCTTTTAGCTGTTTGGAAAAAAAAATAAAAGGTAAAATGTTAATTTTGTAACCAGAATGTTGTAGAAAGCGAATACAATTAAAGGCCTTGTTTACCACTAGTTTATTTTATCCCACCCCATCAAAAGAACAGCAAAAACACACGTACAGTGGTAGCCTACACTGTGTATTTGCAACCTGATATTATGAACGCCACGTTATCACCTTAACACACGGGCTATTGGCTACGGTACTTTGGCATTGTATTACTGCCAAAAACTGATTGCATTTATTGTAAGATGGTTCAATTTAAACTTACAACTGGACGCCTTAAAATTAATTAAACACTAACATAATCACATTTCTGATTGTGAAAATAATTACGGCAATTGTAGGAAACAAACCATCAATATTGCCATTCCAACTCAAAGAAAATGTAACCTCACATAAAAAAGTTGTCTGAACAATTTTCCATGCAGTTATAACACTTTTGTTTCCCGTGAAATAACAATCAAATGCTAAATATGCATAGCAATATATCGAAAAGATTTAAAACAAAAATACACATTCACACGAGCACTGTTTAAGAAAATAATACAAGAAGCCGATCAGTATCATGTTAATACGGAGATTATGTTATTACTACATACCGATTATAAAAGACATTTTGAAAGCATTCCACTCTTTTCTACGGAACTTCTTTGCTCATTGAACATTGATCCTTATTCTATAATTAACAGTTAAACTGTCTCATGAATAAAATTAAATGAAATGTTTTATATTATCATGCAGCAGCCGTTTAAGAATTTAAAGACATTCAGCCATGTACCGGTAGTTATTTTCAAAAAATACCTCAGCAGTTAAACTCATTTTATTAACACAAATTATAACTACAATTAGGGCTGTAACGGGCACCCGGTATATCTGAAAAGAGGAACTATATAAAGATTCGAAGGTACGGATCTTTTGAAAAGTTCGGTTCCGGATTTTATTATTAGCAGTCACGTGATCAATGAACCAACAATGACGTCATGAAATTCGTGACGTCATTAGATCGTTCTCGACTTATTCACAATGACAATTACTGTATATAAGCTGAAGTGAATATGAGAGAATATGGCAAATATGTTATTTTGTTTATGAATAAACATGCAAAACTTATATGTTATGGTCATTGATCCCAGTGACGTTTATTTGCTAAAATGGTTTATTCTAGCCTTTTATCATAATAATTTGGACTGGTCATTTATCACTACATTGTTTTCTTTAAGGGACTTGTTCACACTTAAATTGCACTTTTTTTTAAGTTTTTCATTTAATGCTTATAATTTATAAATTTAAACATCGGAAATAACGTGCTCCAGTATAAAACAAAAATAAAGATAAAATAAGAAAGAAAAAAGTAAGCCGCACCAAGGCTCGAACCACTGACCCTTGGATCGGTTTTCCCCGACTAA
>VMBQ01011028.1:0-16289 GCA_007657795.1 Dreissena rostriformis | reverse complement strand
GGTTCTTTGTCCCTTGAAACGTAGGTATAGACACCAAATCCATCAAATTTGAGTGGATAGTTACATAGTTATGATCATTTATAGGTTTTGGTGGATATCTTGGCGGCCATTTTGGACGCCATTTTGGATTTGGGTGTAATATAATAAACTTATACAATGTATGATGATCTAAATGTGTTCTTTGCCCCTTGAAACCCATATATAGCCACCAAAATAATCAAATTTGAGTGGATATTTACATAGTTATGATCATTTATAGGTTTTGGCGGCCATCTTGGCGGCCATTTTCGACGCCATGTTGGATTTGTGTGTACTATTGTACACTTAAACAATGTCTGATGATCTTTATGTGTTCGTTGCCCCTTGAAACGTAGGTATAGACACCAAATCCATCAAATTTGAGTGGATAGTTACATAGTTATGATCATTTATAGGTTTTGGTGGATATCTTGGCGGCCATGTTGGACGCCATTTTGGATTTGGGTGTAATATAATAAACTTATACACTGTATGATGATCTAAATGTGTTCTTTGCCCCTTGAAGCCCATATATAGCAACCAAAATAATCAAATTTGAGTGGATATTAACATAGTTATGATCATTTATAGGTTTTGGCTGCCATCTTGGCGGCCATTTATGACGCCATTTTGGATTTGTATTATTGTACACTTAAACAATATCTGATGATCTTTATGTGTTCTTTGCCCCTTGAAACGAAGGTATAGACACCAAATCCATCAAATTTGAGTGGATAGTTACACAGTTATGATCATTTATAGGTTTTGGTGGATATCTTTGGATATTTTGGATTTGGGTGTAATATTATTAACTTATACAATGTATGATGATCTAAATGTGTTCTTTGCCCCTTGAAACCCATATATAGACACCAAAATAATCAAATTTTAGTGGATATTTACATAGTTATGATCATTTATAGGTTTTGGCGGCCATATTGGCGGAATTTTTCGACGCCATGTTTGATTTGTGTGTACTATTGTACACTTAAACAATGTCTGATGATGTTTTTGTGTTCTTTGCCCTTTGAAACCTAGGAATAGACACCAAATTCACCAAATTTGATTGTAAAGTTACATAGATATGATCAGTAATAGGTATTGGCGGCCATCTTGGCGGCCATCTTGAAAAAAAAAACACTTTCCGGATGTTTTAAAGAAGCTTCTACCCTACCAGGTTCAGTTAAAATACCTTTTGTTACAATTTTTTGGTGGTTGAAGGTATTTTTTCATATATTGACCCTACTTAAATACTACATACAATTTGCGGTTCAATTTCTCCCAGACAATTTATGAAAATTAAGCTGAAAAAAATACCAAAAGCTGCCAGTACCAGACTGTTATAAACCATTTTTATATGCTACTGGCATGCATCTTCCAAGATATATAGGTGTAGATTTGCCCCCCTTACTGGTACACCCCACCTCAATTTTGGGTACTTGGCTGAAGGACTATAACACTCTACAGATTATATTTATTACAATATTCACGAAAATGTGTAAGTAGATTGGTTTAAATGACTGAAACCGCAAGGCCAAGAGTTTTGGTTTTTATCATGTATCATTAAACTGTGGTCCTCTACCAATTATGTTTTCAAAAACCGGCCCTTGGGTAAAAACTTGTCACGCCCAAGGATAAAGCAATTTATATAGACTAACGTATTAAAAAGTTTTAAAATCATCTCTCTCAAAACATAAGGGCAGTGATTTACTTTTTGTTTAAGATTGTTTATTTGTCCTCTAAACAACTTTGTTAAAACCATCCCTCTGGAGTTAAAATTGGCCCCGCCCTATGGGTTACTTGTTACTCCGAAACCGCAAGGCCAAGAGGTTTGGTCTTAGGCATGTATCATTTTATTGTGGTCCTCTACCAAGTTTGTTTTTTTCAAAAATCGTCCCTTGGTTTAAAACTGGCCATGCCCAAGGATAAAGAAATTTATATAGGCTTACGCATTAAAAAGTTTTAAAATCATCTCTCTCAAAACGTTAGGGCAGGGATTTACTTTTTGTTTAACTTTGTATAGTAGTCCTCTAAAAACTTTGTTAAAATCACCCCTCTGGAGTAAAAAGTGGCCCCGCCCTATGAGTTACTTGTTTAATTATATGTATTTAGGAAAAACTTTGAAAATCTTCTTTTCTGAAACAGCAGGGCTAAGAGGCTTGTAATTTGGCATGTAATGTCTTATAGTAGTCCTCTGCTACATTTGTTCAAATTATGCCCCCCTGGGGTCCAAACTTGCCAAAGCCCGGGACTAACATTATTTATAAAGACTTGTATAGTAAATATCGATAACTTCAAACATCTTCTTTGAAACTGCAAGGGTCAGATTTTTTATATTTGGTGTGTAACTTAAAATAGTTTTCCTCTTTTCTTCGAATAAGTTAATTCAAATCATGTGTCTTGGGTCAAAACTAACCACATGGAAGTCCGTCGGACTCCTTTAAAATCGTCTATGAATTGTAAAAAAATCCCTTGGTTTTCTTATTCGTTTCACGAGATTAGAACGTCTGCACGTTTGAACATCCGAAAAATATGCCACTCATCATTCTGCTTAAACAAATCTTCAAAACAAATCAATCCGAAATTATTGATGTTGGTTTTCCTTTCGCAGTTCTTGCCTTACTTGTAACCTTTTGCCTGGGTGGTAACAACCTGCTTGCTAGTAACTGCCAACCTTCTTGGTAACCGACCGCATTCATGGTAACCATCAACCTGTATACGGTAACCGCCCCCTTGCATGTAAACAATCCGTTTGGATGGTAACCTCTCTCTCTCTCTATGATGCCTGGTAACTGCCCATCCTCCTGTTAGCCGACCTATCGACTGGTTAAGACGAACCTACCTGTTAACCACAATCCAGCCTAGAACGGCCCCTCTGGTACGCGTTGTCTGCCTGGAAACTATATTTCTGCCTGGTAAATGCCCGTCTGATTGGTACCCACCCTCCAACCTTGTATTCACCAACCTGCCTGGTTATTGCCCTACTGCCTGGAAACTGGCCACCAGTCTTGTATCCGCTGACTTGAATGGTAACCAACGGTCAGCCTGAAAACTGTTAATCTGCCTGGAAACTGCCAGGCTTTCTTGTATCAATAGCTATGCCTGGAAACTTATTGTCTGCATCAATATAGACCAAATGCCTATACAGGATCTAACATGCCTCGAAACCGCATAAATGCCTAAAACTGCAACTAACTAGTAACTGCAAATATGTTATCGCCATATGTCTGGAAACCGCCTACATTATCGGTAACTGCCCATATTGCAAGTTACCGCCCATCTGCCTGAAAACACCAACAAAAGCCTGAAAACCAGTTAAATGCCTGCAAACTGTCAACCTGTAACCGTCCACATAACTTGTAACCGCCCCTATACTTGGAAACCACAGTCTGCATGACTGGTCACCGCACATTTGACTGGTAACACCCAACAAAACAAGTAACCTCTCACATGACTAGTAAACGATAAATCAGGATGTGGGTGATAACAACGTGTTTAAAGCAACTATCAAATGACGCGTACTTAAATTTTGAACGCATAAATAGCATGATGATGAATCTATCACGTGCCTATGCCATTACTATAAACCTTGTAAAAGATAACTTGTAAGAGAGAAACGTAACTAACAATTTATAAAGGAACACATACAAAGGTAAACCTTCATTGCGCTCAAAGCAGTGTTCTTTTGATGAAAAGGTCATCCGGCTATTCTAATTATTATATAATGCATTTTATACTTTATATTTGCGGTCGCCCTGGTGTCATCAAATTTAACACAGAAATAAGAAACAGTCTTTTAATGTATTTGTTATTCTCACCTCTCATAGGACAATGAATAAATTTAATACGAAGCGCTTAACGCTTGAAATGAACCAAAGAACAAGTGCACACGTTTATATAATGATCCCGTATTTAATATAGTTATAGTAAGGTAGTTAAGACGAACACATTGCACAATATGCTTATATCTACCGTTAACCCACGGGAGTTCAACACTGCGAGGATTTTGATATAGATTTTGATCATGATCGAATACTTTCGGTTTCCAATAGCTTAATATTGACTTTGAAATCAATATGGCTTTCTAAATATAATCTGTCCAACGAAGTATACGTTTCATTTTTTTATTGGTTGAAAATTACGTAGTTTGGATTTGCTAACTCTGCAATATAACGAAAGACCTGTATCTGTTTATATGTATATTTCTTCATAGGTTAGTATGCGTGTATCTTAAATTTAGGTAATATTATCGGGTGTTATGAAATGCAGACGTTTAAAAAATGTCGAACACAGAAATAACTAACAAAGACTTCGTGAATAAACAATATATATGTTAAATTGTTAAAAAATCAACACATTAAAGTTGACAATTTATGTGATATTGGGAAAAAAAAACGGTATGTACATTTTGATTACATACTTTGCTTTTGATATTGTGGAATTTAAGATTTACAGCGGTGCAATATTAATTATAGATTTCTTAAATCAGGTCAAGGCATTGCTTTCGGAAATATAGCATAGGCGGGTATTATATTAAACGTATACGCCAAATAACTGAACGAAATGTGTTTGTGTGGCAAATGCTTTGAGATTGAGTTAATAAGTAGGTCCTTGAAAATGCAATATTTGATCTTTTTTTGGATTTGTTTATTCAATACAATAAATGTTATGTAACACCGTCATTTTTATTCTACAATCACTAACGATGAACATGTAATGGGATTGTATTATTCAGTTGTTTACTTTCTTTGGTTTTTATTCAAAATATTCCCGGGTAACGAGTAAAAATGATTATTGTTGTCGACGCAAACAGAGCGTTTTAATTATGTCATTAAATGTTTTAAAAACTCAACAACATCAAATGTTTTCATTTACGAAAACAACTTTTAAAAACATGCAATATACTCTGTCATATTTCAATTATATACATACACTATATATGCATCAAATAAACTTAATCACTTTTTAAACAAGAATTTATTAACGCAGAAAATAATAACGTTAGCGGCGGATCGAATTGACAGTTTTCTCTTTTCTTCAGAAGACGTTGATCAATGGCTATACTAAATGGCAGACAGCATTGTGTCGTTTCTACTGGACCAGTTCCTCGATCAGCTGGGGTTCAGTGAAATCGACATAAAAGAACGAATATGTATGTTTGATAAGTGCACCATTGCTCGAACCCTGTCAGCACGTAAAATACAAAAGCGTAACGATATTGATAGAATTTTTGTGGGAAGTCAACGTGAAGGTATTGGTTTACCGTACATAAATGACACAGATGTTCTACAGATTTACAAGTCATGCTACTGTTTTGAAAGCAGTAACATTGCAGATCAGAAAACACGACCAGATGCATGGTTGGAATTAGACGGCACACGAACATACGCAGGTCATTATTTTCTTAAAGCCCATGGGGCGTTTGACAAATTATGTCTTTATGGTGATATTCAAAATCTACTTATACAACGCTTTGGAGAGACATTTCTTTCCGCGAAAAAAATCATGGCCAAAAACGACGACATGTTTGCTACATCTAACGGAAATTATGTCATACGTTGTAGATCTACCCGCATTTATGGTTCCAGTTGCACAAAAAGGCACGGTACACGCTGATCTTCAGTGGAGACTTTGCTTCACTTTAGGGGAGATGTATCTGCTGCGTACGCTCAACAATACACATATGAAATTGTACGTGGTAATGAAGTATTTAGCAAAGGACGAATTGCAACCTGTGTGCCCTGATATATCGTCGTTCATTGTGAAAAACGTGTTGTTCTGGCAGGCCGAATCGACGCCTTTCAACGATTTCCGACCAGACAATCTGGTCACGTGTGTCCGAAAAGCTCTAAAATTTCTCAAAGAGTGCTTGCAAAGAAACAATCTTCCCTACTATATGATGCCAGAACGAAATCTTCTCATGAACAAGATATCTCGCAAACAACGAATAGATGTTCTTCAAAAACTTGACCATATCATTAATGAGTCTCATTACCTAACGGATTGTTTAAAAAAGTTTGGTGAAGAAATCTATTTAGGACTTATGGTCAGCAAGTCAAATATTTGCAAAGTCAGTGTCCTCAATGAAGTTGATCTTGCAATATATTATGAAACGTTATTCAACCAGAGCAGATACGTAGGTTGCTTCATGTATAATATATGGACTGTTATGATTCCAATGACATACAAGTATGGCCTGAACGTTTTCCGAGATCCGTTTAGTGTTGATATTCCTTTGAAAATGGACGTTTTGGGAAGCTTTCGAAGAAGCCAATTAACTTACACTGAACGGTCTGTTTGCAAAAGTTCATTGGACTTGATAGAACAACCAAATTCTGTTCAAGAGATGGTATTACCTGGTGACATTCTTCAAGTAGAGGAGCAAGTTAAGTATACAGTTAGAGGAACAGAGATAAGCATACATTTATACTGGAAATTGCATGAGAAAATCACGGAAGAAAATTCGGAAAACAAACATGAACGGGTCAAAAAGACAATTGAAATCGAAGATGATGATTACATTCATGATATTTTGGGATCAAATAATTCTCGCACTGGAGTGATTTTTCGTTATACATGGCTGAGATATAGGTTGATCCTTCTAACGATGTTACTCCTAGCTTTTGGCATTGATACTTATTTGAATCTGTTCGAGTTGTATTTAGCTTGTTTTTATGCCGATGAATGCTATTTTGAGATGTTAACTCCAGTATTTGGGGTGATTCTGCTTTTTGTTACACTATGGAAATGCCGATCAAGTTGCAAAATAGACGTATATAAACATGGTTATTCAACACAAGAAAAAAAAGAAAAGCACGACCAGACGTCCTGTATAACAATCGACAGTGACATAGCGGAACATTGCACGAGTATCGCTCGGCTATTATCTCCAGTTTAATGAAATTACGAGTTCTTTAAAATAAACCAATACGTTGTTTCTGAAACTGGCATTCAGTATTGGCGGTCTTCATACTTTATAAATGGCACGAGTGAAATTGTTTACAATATGCTATTGAATAATGATGTAATTCATGATTTAGTTAAGTACATAAACTTGAAGGTGTGTGTGGGGGGGGTATGGGGTGTAAATATATTATATATAGAAGTCTATGCGAATGAAGTCTTTTCTCCATTTCAGAGATACGTTTGTTTGCAATTTTTTATTTATCGTCAACTTCCTCCCGGCGAGATACGAAACTTGTTGACTTGGGAATCGGTTAATACTAATGATGTTGTTTTGTTATGCTTTGAATATGTGAGACAAATTCGTTATATCTTTCAATTCGTAAATATATTAACAGATAGTATCCAAAGCTTTTCTTGATGGTGTTCCGTCTTCTCTGTTGGACATACATCGGACCCTAGCGGACCCAATGACACGGTTTGGATGTTGTGCTACCTTTATTTTGCAGCGTCCTTAAAACGGTCACTTTACAATAATTATAGTAATACTACGTTATCGTCTGATCTAGGAGGATACTTATTTCAACAAAAATATTCAATCGTATTCGCATTATCAAGAATTAAAACGTGTTTCCGTAAGTTAATGATTGGTTGCTGTGTTCAAATTCCTGATCTAGTGTTAGTGGCTGTATGTTTTAACAAAGAATGGGTGTTTTCTAAATAAAACAATAGCAGATATTTGAATTGAACGTTGTATAAATTTTTATTGTCAATTTGCATTGCCCTTTAATAAATTCGCACGTAAATTCGGTGTGGCATCTTTTTGTACGACATGTGTCTCTTTTGTAGGATTTTACACGAGCTTTTGTCATATTCAACCCATCGGATAGTGTATTTTGTTTCACAGCAAAACTTTCGGATAAGTTAGGGTCAATTAAAAGGAATGTTCACATATTGGCAAATTGACAAACTTCAAATTGACGGCCATATTAGTTCGTCTCATTAATTATTGAAAGTTGTTTACAAAGGAACCATGGCGAACTACGGACAGACACCTATGGCACGTGTAAATGTAAAGGACTGGAATTGTAAGAACGTAGAGTTCCCTTCCTAAATTCAGGATCTTTATGGAGAATTTTGCACCAGTTATTGTAATGTTACTCGAAACGAATTGATTTCCTCAAGTATGTTCATTTGAACATAAATTTGACCAAAATCCATGTATGCTTAATAACAGTACTGGATTTTGGTTGCCCGACCATACATCATGACCACACCCTAGAATACTGTATTTAATTTATCGGATTTTCCCCTCTCGTTTTTTCATTGCATGTTTAAATAAATTTAAATAAATGTTGTTTGTTTTGTTGAAAACATTGGTTTCTTTTGAAAGAATTAAAGCAATGTTAAATAATAATATCGATGGTTTGCAAAATCTTTCAGTAACGGGTTTATATGTTGAACGTAAACTAAACAAAGCAATAATATGTAATGTGAATCCTTACCATTTAACCCTGGACTATGGTGATAGGGGTAGCGGAGCTGGTGCTTGTAGCGGTGTTGTTGAACAGATTGGAGTTGAACAACAACGTGAACACGAAGAGCAGACCAATCAACATCACTGGAGAAAACAACACGAATTTGTTAATGACAATGTTATATCGTGTAGTACGGTTGTTGA
This sequence comes from Dreissena rostriformis, assembly GCA_007657795.1. Lineage (NCBI taxonomy): Eukaryota > Metazoa > Mollusca > Bivalvia > Myida > Dreissenidae > Dreissena > Dreissena rostriformis. The sequence continues at coordinate 7,687 of VMBQ01011028.1, read as the reverse complement.
TCATCTTAAACATTTATAAGAAAATTAAAATTAAAAAATATTCTGTATGTTTTATAATAGTTTTTTGTGTGTTTTTAACTCATAATTGAAGTTCTTGTAATTATTATGTGTAAAATATATCTATAAACTGGATTTTCGTCACGATGAGACTTCTTTTAAACGGAAAATTGCATAAAAGTGGAAATTAACGTCCCTAATTAGCCTGTGCGGAGTGCACAGGCTTATCTGGGATGACACTTTTCACACATGCATTAAGTCCAGTTTTCCCAAAACGCGGCTCATAATAAAAAGGCGCTCTACTTACAGAGTCCGCTGTCTCCAAAACCGCCAGAACCCCTTGGACGCTGCTGGGACCGGCAGCGGCACGTAACCCCCGTATACGTAGTTCATGCCGAGAACGCAGCCGAGAGCTCCCAGAAGGGCGACAACAGCGAGAATGAATCCTTCATTGTGACTGAAAAAATAGTCTTTTTTTTGCTGTTTCTGTATGTTTATTATTCATATTTAATCTCCCGATTTATTGCAAACCAGCTTGTCTATAAATTTTAAAATAAAGGACTTAAACAAAGGGAAAAACGTATGCTCACACGGAGAAGTGCATATTATTGTAATGCAGCATTTGGAAAATATATGTTGTATTTAATCTATTTTTCTATATGTTTATAATTATATATTAAATCTCAATTAATTGCATTTATTCCATTATTTGTTTATATAACAAAACTTATTTTAATAAATAATAATTATATAATTATTTTCTTTAAATTTCTTATAAAAGACGGATTAAAATGCCCAGACTGCGAAACAATCTATATAATATAAATGATAACTTTATGTTTCTCTCCCTAAATTGGTTCGTTCAATCATTGATGTTATAAAATGTCTGTATCTACAAGTGGTATTAAAATATCAGATGATAACATTAATTTTTTCTTATGTATGATAAAATATAAACTAAAATTAAATTATTTGTGTTTTCATTCTAACTTGTAAATACTATAAAGGCAGTATTTCTTTTAAAAGTCAAATAAACATTACACAAATAAATATATAAACGCTTATTTATGTATCTTACCTGGTGGATGTATTTGACTACTGCAGAATAGTAATGCAAGTTTAAACGAATATGACTTTTATACAAGTCCAGTATTGCGGTCATTTAATTTCCTCGTCTACGTAATATCGACGTCTACTCGACGGTAATGACGTCCTTTTATAAAGGGCAAAGCACCATTTGTTGACCTAAATATTTTCTTGGTAAATGTTTAATGTTCTAATGGTCATTTAATTAATAAACTATAGAAAAAAATAAATGCTATGTGAAAGTGATGAAATACATAAAACATCAGACATAAAGGTTTCAAAAATAAACCCTTCGAGTTGATTCTGAAGTCATAAATAGTGGGGAGCACTTTAACTAACTGGGCAATTCTGATTCAATTATACATAAGTAAGTTAGTGAATTTGATATAAATGTCACAAAACATCGATTGGAATGCAGCATAATGATTTGGTGCACACATTTTTTTTTATGTGGAATAAACATAGAAGTTTATATTTGACTTACAGCGATTGTTAAGTGGATTCTGGCGTTTCTGAAAAAAAATCATATTTGAATATATTTTGAAGCGTTAAGACATTCAAATAAATAAATAGATAAAAGAGGTCAATCGACGGTGTTTCAACCAGAAATTAGACACGTGTCTTAACAATTAGCATTCAATTTTTTCTCGCAAATAGTAATATAGTAACAATATTATATTTTTGAAATCGTTAAGAAAATAAAAAAAAATGAAAATGCATATTTTTCGACACAAGTCTCGAGTGTGATTTTAACTCACCCTAAAACATCTCGAACTTTCGTGATAAATAACTACCTTTAGGTACAAAATATATGAGTAAAANCCATGCCTCTCTATGTCAATACCATCAATATCCAAGGACCACAATGGAAATAAGAGATTAAGTTCTCTTTTTTGTGTAATCCTTGGTGTAATGTTAATGACATGGTTTCATTTCTCATACATGTTTATTGTTTTACTATTTTATCATGTATGTAGATATGTTTTATCATGTTGTGTCATTATACTGAAATAAATCTATCTAATCTATCTATCTATCTACAATTTATTGATATATTGCGGATGTTTATAGCGGTTCGTTATGTATATTTAATACATTACGACTTTGCTACTACTACGTATTTTCCTACGTATTTAATCATCATATAAATGAACATTATTGAGCATTTAAAAAAGAGACCCATGTGTTAAGCAAGCATTTAATAAATGCCTAATAAAATATATTCATATTTTGGCAAATTTTATATAATACAGTATTTGACGTCGATATGCCCGTTAAGCAAACGGAGCAAGTGATATTTATTAATTGAGCATTTATATTGAATCTTGACCACTGCATTGTTATAAGATATATATATATAAGAAGTCTATGCGAATGAAGTCTATTCTCCATTTCAGAGAAACGTTTGTTTTCAATTGTTGTATCTTCTATTTTTCTCCCTGGGGGATACGAAACATTCATTTTGGCTTCGGTTAATAATAATGATGTTGTACTTTTATTGTTTTATGCTTGGAATATGTGGGGCAAAGTCATTATATTTTCAATTCGCAAATCTGTGATCGGGTTACTTTCAGTATTTAAAGCTTGTCTTGTTGTTTCCAAGTTAAAAGTGTTCAGTTTTTCTCTGTTGGACATACATCGGACTCTAGCACAAATGGTACGGTTTGTAGGTTGTGTTTAATAGATGGTTACCTTTTTTGCAACCTCCTTAAACGATCACTACAATAATTATAGCAATACTACGTTATTGTCTTATCTGGGAGGATAATCCTTTCAACGAGCATATATATCCAATCTCGTTCGCATGATCAAGGATTAAAACGTGTTTCCTTTTAATAAATAGATGGCCGTGGTGTAAAAAAAAACTACCCTATCTTTAAAAATGGGTGTTTTAATGCCAATAATAAAAGATAGTTGAATCAACCGATGTACGAATGTTTGATTGTATATTGTCATTGCCCTTTTAATAATTCGCACTTCAATTCAGTATAGTTCGTTTTTCTGTATGATATTTGCCCCTTTTGTAGGATTATACACGTGTTGTGTCATATTAAATGTTTTAATTATATTTTCGATCGTGGTATTTATTCAGTTTCTTGGTGTAAAGGTGCTATCATACCAATTTTAAAAAAGGTGACAAGAAAGATCCTTCCAATTATCGAGGAATCACACTTGTTAATATAATTTCTAAAATATTTTCATTATGTCTACGAAACAGAATCAATAGCTGGTGTGAGGGAGAAAATATATTTAATCCTTTTCAATTCGGTTTTAGAGACAAACGTAGTACAACCGATTGTATTTTTATCTTACATAGCATTATACAAAATGTTCTTTTGCAGAAACATAAGTTATATTGTACTTTTATTGATTATGAAAAGGCTTTCGATACAGTAATCCACGAAGCATTATGGATTAAATCAATTGAATCAGGTCTCAGTTGCAAAATAATAACAATGATAAAAAGTATATATGCAAATGTTAAGTCATGTACAAAAACCACTCAGGATATGTCGTACTCCGACTTTTTTTATGTATCTCTTGATGTTAAACAAGGAGAACCCCTGTCGCCGCTACTTTTTATATTGTTTATAAATGATATTAAAGATTGTATTAATGTTAAAAAATTTACAAATGCAGATTTGCATCTGCTATCTGTTTTTATGTTGATTTTTGCTGATGATATTGTATTATTTACTACTAACCCAGTAAGCCTTCGGAACTTAACAATTAACACCTTTACTCTTCTAAATGGGGTCTTAAAATTAATATAAATAAAACGAAAATATGCATGTTTGAAAAACTTAAAAGCAGGTGCAACTACACATGGTCAATAAATAACGAGAACCTTGAAATTGTCGAAAGTTTTGTATATCTGGGTATAAAATTCCTTTACACGGGAAATATGTCTAATACTTTTAAAATATTGAATGAACAAGCACTTAGTGCATATCATCATCTTATATCTAGTTTTGGCCGTGTCAAATTAGATGTCAAAACCAAACTAGCTCTATTCGATGCATTAGTAACACCAATCATATTGTATGGTTCTGAAGTCTGGGGAATTTATGACAACTCTGATATTGATAAATTACATTACAAATTTTGCAAAAATATTCTTTGTGTAAAACAATCAACTTCTAACTATGCTGTTCTTAGTGAATTGGGTAGATTCCCTTTAGCCGTTTTATGCAAACTTAGAGCATTGCGTTATTGGATGAAAGTCGCAAATAACCAAAATGCATTATTGTACCAAGTTTTTTTATGGAACAACTGAATGTTTTAACCAATTTAAATTGTACGAAAAAAATATCTAAAAATCTATGATGTCATGCTTTGAAGTCAACTTTAGACAATCTTGGTTTGGGTTATATGCTTTATTTATCTGATTTCACGTGCGACATTGCTTACATGGTAAACCAAAGATAAAAAGACCAATTTGTTCAAGAATGGAGCGATACTTTAGCTTCTCAGTCCAAAATGGAAATGTACTTAAAATTAAAAAAAAAAAAAGTTTCGAATATGAAAAATACATTGATTGCATATCTCATGACAAGTTAAGAATCCAAATGAGCCAATTTCGTCTAAGTTCCCATTGTCTTGAAATAGAAGTTGGCAGATATAGCAGGTTGTCCCGAGAAGAACGCAAGTGTAAACTCTGTAACCAAAATGTTTGTGAATCCGAATATCACTTTTTATTATGTTGTCCATTATATAATGATTTGCGTAAAAAATATAATATCAGGACACCATGGCCTACCATAAGTATATACGTATTAATGATGTCTTTCACAAATGTTCTTAAGGTAAAAAGTATTCCCAAATTTGTGTTGAAGCGTTCAAACTTAGATGTGATACTTTAAATCGTCTAGCTGTTGTATAATTGCATGTTAAAAGACATAACTGTATTTAATAGTCATACATATTATTTGTTTTGATTGTCATATTTGCTCATGTTTAAATTGTATTATTGTATGATTCCCTGTCTTGACCATATTTCTTTTGTATATATGTTCTTGGCCAAAGGCAGAATGCCGGATTGCCAGTAAACTTTGAAACTTTGAATTAAAACCATCGGAGAGTATTTCCGGACTTTGAACAACAAAGTTTTCGGGTCAGTAAGGGTCACACATCTTTGACACAAATAGTGTTGTATTACTTATCGGGGTTAGCAAAGTATACAAACCTTATGTGAAATGGTGCATGTTTGTATGCATTAAAACAAAACAACCACTGTGTATAGTGAAATAATTTATTCGACTAAACATAACAGCTAAGCACAATAACAAACAGTGGCATAAAGCATTAGCCTTGTGTATTCCAAGCAAAACGGAATAACGGAGTTTCCGGCAGATATCTCTGGATTGGTCCTTCAATGACGTCAACCAGTGGTCTGTAATGGAAATACAAAATATATTTCGGAATTATGCTAATTAAGAAATAAGAAAGACGATCCTATTTAATGCTGTTTAATAAAGTTCATTACCCTCGATACAACTTCTTTCCGACGATTGTGTTTATTTGTATTTGTATTCTTGTTCGTAATTTTAAATTGTATGTTATATAATGTTATGTTGTTATACTTATTTACTGACAGAAAATAATGTGTATATTTAAGTATGAGGACGATGTCTGTCTTCTAATGATTTATGGTTGATATGGTGGACACATTTGTGTCGAAATCCGTAGAGTATGTTGCTTGTATATATGCGTCTGTCAAACAATGTTAATTCGTATCTTTTATAATGGTGAAACACATTTCAATTAAACCTCGTTCAATATCATTGGTTATATGTATCTCATGTCATTCAAATACGCATAGTATAGTTATGGTTTAACAAATAACCCAGGCGGTTTAAACATACCAAGTTTTAGTCGAATAAGGATTGTGTAGAGAAATACGCTAAACATAAATGTAAAGACCTGGAATTGTAAGAAAGTAAAGTTCCCTTCCTTAATTCAGGATCTTTACAGAGAATTTTGCGTCAGATAGTGTAATATTACTCATAACGATTTGATTTGCTAAAGTATATTCTCTTTCAACATAAATTTTACCAAAACCTATTCAGGCGTAATAACCGTACTGGATTTTGGTTGCCCGACCATACATCATAACCACATTTTAGGACACTGTATTCAATATATTGGATTTCCACCCACTTTTAATTGCCTTTTTAAATAAAATAATAATTAGATTTTGTTTGTTTTATTGAAAGCATAGGTTTATTTTGAAAGTCTTGAAGCGATTTAAATTCTTATACCGATGTTTCGCAAACTCATTCCTTGAAGGGTTTATGATTATGTTGAACGTTTTACTAAACAAAACAATAATATGTAATGTGCATCCTTACCATTTAACCCTGGACGATGGTAATGGGGGTACCAGAGCTGGTGGTGGTAGCGGTGTTGTTGAACAGATTGGTGTTGAACAACAACGTGAACACGAAGAGCAGGCCAATCAGCATCACTGGAAATTCAACAAGCACGTGTTAATTGACAATGTTATATCGTGTAGTAAGGGACATGTGTTAATTGACAATGTTATATCGTGTAGTGCGGGACATGTGTTAATTGACAATGTTATATCGTGTAGTACGGGACATGTTAATTGACAATGTTATATCGTGTAGTACGGGACGTGTGTTAATTGACAATGTTATATCGTGTAGCACGGGACATGTGTTAATTGACAATGTTATATCGTGTAGTGCGGGACATGTGTTAATCGACAATGTTATATAGTGTAGTGCGGTTGTGGATCAGCGCATATGAGCCTCGTTCTGAGAAAACTGACCTTAATGCATGTGCGTAAAGTGTCGTCCCAGATGTACACTTTAAGCCTAAACTTAATTTTCGTTTTAAAGGGACTTCATATTAACAAACATTCCATAAAAGCGGAAAGTGTCGTCCCTTACTACACAAGTATTAAGCGGAAAGTGTCGTCCCTTACTACACAAGTGTTAAGCGGAAAGTGTCGTCCCTTACTACACAAGTATTAAGCGGAAAGTGTCGTCCCTTACTACACAAGTATTAAGTGTCGTTCCTTACTACACAAGTATTAAGTGTCGTCCCTTACTACACAAGTATTAAGTGTCGTCCCTTACTACACAAGTATTAAGCGTCGTCCCTTACTACACAAGTATTAAGTGTCGTCCCTTACTACACAAGTATTAAACCCATTTTCCCTGAGCGAGGCTCATATATTCATTTACAATATGGTTGTATAAGTTGCGTGTAAAGTGAAGTGCATTATTTTTTTTTATAATTTTCAAGTTTTTATAAGATTTATAATTAATGGTATCGGCATGTTTTAATCATTTTTTTGAGTATTGATATCTTTGAATTGTAAGGTTGTTCTCTTCGTACTTTAGTTTGCAAATAAAGACCTTTTCAAAAGACGTAACTATTAATACGGATGTCCAAGGCACGAATACTGATATGAAACACATTATTATAAGTGAAAGCTTTCATAAGAAATGAAACAATGCGATAACAAGCATGTAACAAAGAAACATAATTCGAAATTCTGAATCTAAGAATGCAAGTTAATAGTGTTTGAAATTCAATCAATTCGAGCCGTAGTCTTACACAACTTTCAAAGCAA
>VMBQ01011027.1:4875-24701 GCA_007657795.1 Dreissena rostriformis | reverse complement strand
AAGCAGACGACAAATTTCCCAGCATGCAAAGGGTTAAAGTCACACAAGGTTTCGTTGTATCAATAGTTGACAGGGTAGCTCCTGACAAGTCTGTGCGGATGCACAAGCTGTGCTTGGCTACTCTGGCCGCCAATGGCATAAGATCTATTTTTGCATTCACAAATTAAGACTTACTTGACTGATGGTTTTTTCAATTCATGTAAACAGAACCAAACTGGGAAATTTTGGCAAAAAATTAGCATTAAAACGATAACAAGAATAATAATTCACAGCATTGTCATTGTTGTTTCCCAACATTTTCTAAACGTCAGTGTGCTGTTTATAATACTTTGTATTGGATCATTTTGTAATTTTTGTATTTTTGCCCCATTGCTTATAATGGTCTTTAACTAAGTTTTCATATTTGATATTTGTCAATTAAGACAAAAAACCCATATATTAAAAAAAGTCATTTGTCAATATTTTGAAAGACAGGGAATTTATAACTTTGTATTCATAATACTGTTTTGTTAATGGATATTATAAATCCACCCATGTTTATGTGTTTAATATGTTTGTTTGATATCACATACCTGTAAATGCTTGTAAGTGAGTGTAATTGATAAGAAAACTTAAACAATCAAATTATAACCATATACTTACGTTTTTCCTGTGCAGTTGCAGACAATTATGTTATTCAAACGATTGAAAGCTATTAATAATTGTATGTAAATATTGTTTAATAGGTGATATCATTTTTTGTTTCACTAACGGAGTTAAGTGTTTTATATGAGTAACAGAATTACTAGTTCGTATTGAGATTTTACAACACACCTGCCATGAGTTAATGATTACAACTTGTACATTTCTTTAAATGTTAATACTATATGTTTATCCACATTGGACCTTTACCTTCTGGAATTATTGTAAATAAAATTAAAAAATCATGAAGATGGTTAAATATTGTTGGGGCTGTTTTGTAATATTGTCATGATATAGGCAGATGTGTGCCATATGTCACTATTCATTCTCTTTATGGCATAAAGTCTCCATTATAAATAAATGTCGTAAAATATCTTGTATAGTTACTCAGTTTTTATCACTGAGAATAAATACTGAACCTTTTGCCATGGATTTTGTATTTGATTTTCAAAGCTTTGCTTATGTCATAACAAAACAAATACAAAATCTTAAATTCTGGACTCCCAACGCTTTCTAGTAAAAACATAACCCTTAAATGTAAATTTTGTCTTTTTAATATGAATTTGTCAGATTTGTATTGTTCATGGGAGTTAATCATGATTAACTGGATAATCCACATTGTAAATGCATGTTTTTCTATTAACCAACTTTATATTGCTTCATGGATCAAAATTTATTTGGCAATTGATTTTGCTGTCATCTTGTTTAGTAGGCCAACTAAGCGATTCTACCAGTGGTCGAGCATTGTTAATATATATTTGTAAAACACGATATATTGAATTGTGGATAATATTTTTGCGTGTGATTTATTTATAATTTTGTGTTAACATTCTGAATGCGCTGTTTAAATATGATGAGGAGATTTATTGTGTATCATCAGTGTATAGTGAATATTGTTTTCCCTTCCTTGAAACCAGGACTTAATCTTAAAAAGGTATGTCCAGTTTAAATGTAGCAAGGTAAATGTATGTGCCTAATAGAGATATATGTCTAAATAGAAATTGTCTGTTAAAAACAATTTAAAGCCTTGTTTTTATGTAAAAGAAGATTGAAAAACCTTGAAAAACCTAATTCAAAGTTTATGAGTGGTGTTATATTTGTTTCATTGGCTCATTGTATGAATATACACTTAACCCTTTGCATGCTGGGAAATTTGTCTTCTGCTAAAATGTCGTCTGCTGAATTTCTGAAATTAGCATTTTCTTAGATTTTTTTCAAAGAATACTATCAGAATAGCAAACAGTTTGGATCCTGATGAGATGCCACGTTCTGTGGCATCTCATCTGGATCCAAACTGTTTGCAAAGGCCTTCAAAATTCAGTTCCAGCGCTCAAAGGGTTAAAGAACAAATTATGTAGCGTAATAAGTGTTGTTTTAAGACCTGTATCTATTATTGATTTGTGGACATTTGCAAATCATTAAGAATGTGTACACAGCAATCATCACATTTAATATTGATATGTTATCCTTTAAATTAAAAAAAATTCTTGAGTGATAAGGAAATCCTTTAGCGTTTTCATACTTTGTGTTTCCAGGATACTTTCTAAATACTTTAAATTGTTATGTATTTATATTCTGACTAAAACATAAATTAACATGTTTGGAAGATTTTGAGACAAAAGTATTTAAAGTACTTATGTGTGATAAATAATATTTAGTGTTTCAAAGCATATTTTTTCAAATTTCTTTTTGGGTGTTATTGGGGAGAAAAATACCCTACCCTCCTTGTTGGTTTCACAAATATTCATTATGTAACCGACTACAACTTTTTGTGAAACAATCATTAAAATCAAATGGCAGAAATCAGCTTTTTAACAGAAGAGAAATAATTCCTCTGACACTTGTATCTTTGATTGATTTTCATAATAATGTTACATTGCTTTATATGAAACTTGAATGTGGTCCCAGAGCATTTTGTATTCTTCTGCAATATGTGGCGTGTTCTGAGAAAACTGGGCAAAATGCTTGTGCGTAAAGTGTCATCCCAGATTAGCCTGTGCAGTCCGCACAGGCTAATCCGGGACGACACTTTCCGCCTTAACTGGATTTTCGCTAAGAAGAGACATCATTTAAACCAAAAATTCCATAAAAGCGGAAATTGTTGTCCCTGATTAGCCTGTGCGGACTGCACAGGCTAATCTGGGATGACAATTTACGCACAAGCATTTTGCCCAGTTTTCTCAGAACGCGACACATATGCTTAGTATTTTTCAATGGTTGATTTTGTTCCATCTTCTATCACGCATTAATTTGTAACATAACAATGCTTCATTTAGCTTGGGGTGAATATTTTATTAATTATCACAAGACTTAATGTTTAGGAGGAACGATGTATTTCTAGGAATAAATGATAAAGTCTTTATTTTCGATAGAAATGAATCAGATTTAACAAAACAAACCATTTGAATCCAAGATGTATAAAAACAGCAAAAATGTATTCTACACATATTAAGTTAAAGTGATCATGATGTCATTATTAACAAGCCAAAATCAGACAAAATATACATTCTCACCTAAATGCAGAGTCGTAGCAATTATATTTAATTATGACTTAAAAGATTAGACAAATGATAAACAGAAAAACAGATTTCTGCTCTATATTGTTTAAAGATATAAGGTACAGCACAAATAAAAAAAAAAAGCTGGGCAGTAACCTGTTATTCTCCATTTATAGACTTCTTTTCATTAAGCAGAGTATCACAAATACATACCAAGACTGTTGTGTGTAAGTGATGTATGAGCTTAATATTTCTGCCATCAAATACAATAGTTTAACATTTAACCCTTAATTTTTACAGTTAAGTGTATTACTCCACGTTATATGCGGATACATATATAAACAAAATGTGAGCATCAAATTCGTATGATGGGCATAGTTTGTATGAACGTCAATGGAGCATGATAGTGACAGATTAGCCCTTTGCATGCTGGGAAATTTGTTGTCGGCTAAAATGTTGTCTGCTGAATTTCTTAAATTAGCATTTTCTTCGATTTTTTTCAAAGAATACTATCAGAATAGCAAACAGTTATCTGGATCCAAATTGTTTGTAAAGGCCTTCAAAATCCGGTTCCAGCACTCAAAGGGTTAATAATCGCAAGACTTAATGTTTATGAGGAACGATGTATTTCTAGGAATCAATGATAAAGTCTCTATTCTCGATAGAAATGAATCAGATTTAACAAAACAAACCATTTGAATCCAAGATGTATAAAAACAGCTAAAATGTATTCTACACATATTAAGTTAAAGTGATCATGATGTCATTACTAACAAGCCAAAATCAGACAAAATATACATTCTCACCAAAATGCAGAGTCGTAGTGATTATATTTAATTATTTCTTAAAAGATTAGACGAATGATAAACAGAAAAACAGATTTCTGCCCTATATTGTTTAAAGATATAAGGTACGGCACAAATAAAAAAACACAGCTGAGCAGTAACCTGTTATTCTCCATTTATAGACTTCTTTTCATTAAGCAGAGTGTAACAAATACATACCAAGACTGTTGTGTGTAAGTGATGTATGAGCTTAATATTTCTGCCATCAAATACAATAGTTTAACATTTAACCCTTAATTTTTACAGTTAAGTGTATTACTCCACGTTATATGCGGATATGTATATAAACAAAATGTGAGCATCAAATTCGTATGATGGGCATAGTTTGTATGAACGTCAATGGAGCATGATATTGACAGATTAGAATCAAAATGGCCTTCCTGCTTGTTTTACACAATTAACTCAAGCCCGTCGGGTACTAAGATGACGAAAAAAGTCTCCAGATGGAATTGTTTGCCTAATTAAAAACACCTGCTTCAGTGCTTCTTAACAAAAGTGTGCACATGTATGTATTTAAAATAATCATTTTTATAATGAAGCCAAACAAGGTAGATAGCTGGTAAATACAACTTCAGCCGAAAATGTTTCAAAATTATAATAAAACGACAAAAAGGTAGTTATATAAAAATAGACATGTATCATGTAAATACTATGAGAATTATGTGTACTTGAAATATTATGTTATATTGCACTTACAATTCTGGATTCAGATGCTAAAAATATTAACTGTTGTACAACTTATCAAATTTGCAAGTTTTCAAGGAAATCACAATTGTTCCCAGACAATGGCTATTTGCTGAAAAACATATTTGTTAAATATACTCTTAAGTTTTGAACTCATTTTAACCACTAAGCTTATTTTGAACACTTATTTTGTAGCAACTGTTATTTATGCCCCCACAGAGTGGGGGCATTAAGCATTGCACGTGTCCCTCCGTCTCTATGTACATCCCAGATATTGTGTTTTTAAATTCTCTTTAACAGCTGGTTGGAATTTCTCTTAGGTGAAGATGAGAAGGAAGAAATTTTGGCTGCAACCAGTTTTGGCAGAATTATGGTCCTTTGTGTTGATGCCCTTCCCGCCCCCTTTTAGAGAACATGGGTCATTGGGGCAAAAGTGTTGGACACATTTCTAGTTGATTTATTTATTTCATTTGCAGCCAAGTGAGTTCTGATTAATGTGTGACATTTACCATAGATTAGAATAGATTTTGTACATGTTCTTCATTTATTTAAATATCTTGTCTTTATACATTCATTAAAGTGAGATAATCTATGACTTGTATTTGTTGGTGTTTTACTCCTCATCATGTAACAAATATTGTATTGTGTGTTACGAAGAAATACATTTTAATTTACAGTTGTTTAACTTTATAGAATAGCTCATGCCATACTACATACACAATGGGCTTCGAAGCAGTAATGCTCTTATTAAGGTTTCCATGCTCTACTCTATATCGATATAACCAATAAGGATATTAAATTGAAACTTCACACGTTTTAAGGGTCATTTTCTGAGGCTACTGACCAAGGCCTATAACTTTAACCCTTTGCATGCTGGGAAATTTGTCATCTGCTAAAATATCGTCTGCTGAATTTCTTAGATCATCATTTTCTTCACTTGTTTTCAAAGACCACTATTAGAATAGCAAACAGTTTGGATCCTGATGAGACGCCACGTTCTGTGGCGTCTCATCTGGATCCAAACTGTTTGCAAAGGCCTTCAAAATCCGGTTCCAGCGCTCAAAGGGTTAAATTGCATTTCAGTAGAATGATGCCGCTTTTTAAATATTTTTATGTCTTCTCAAGATGTTCAATTGGTACTACACATGTCTTTGGGGTCACTGAGCAAGTCTCATTAACAATGCCCCTTATTGTACCTAGAAAATCCAGGTTAAAGTTGATCTTACTTCATACAGAATATTTGCATTGCATTGGTCTAGCCAAGTTACATGCTAGCCATTTACTATTTCATATTGGGTCAGTAGCCTTTCATATCTAGTACAAATATTAAAATATTTAGGTTTTCTCATAAATATATTAAGATAAGTTTATCTAGTAAGTCTTAGACAACCTTAATCATGACTTGCAGATTATCGGCTCATCTGCCATTAACCCTTTGCATGCTGGGAAATTTGTCATCTGCTAAAATGTAGTCTGCTGAATATCTAAAATAAGCATTTTCTTCAAATTTTTTTCAAAGAATACTATCAGAATAGCAAACAGTTTGGATCCTGATGAGACGCCACGTTCTGTGCGTCTCGTCTGGATCCAAACTGTTTGCAAAGGCCTTCAAAATTCGGTTTAAGCACTGAAAGAGTTAATATGAATACAGTACATATTTAAAAAGAGAAAAATTAACACAATGACATGGTGGGTGTATGCTGTATTTCTATGCCGGCTTGATAATGTATTAAATGTGTGAACATTTGTGACAAGTTATTCAACATTTTCATAATGAATGAAGTTGCACTCAGCAAATGTAAAATGCTTGTTTTTGACATTTTAGCTCTAAAGTATGGCCTTGAGCAAGGGAAAGGGGTATTCATTAGTTTGGCAAGTTGCTTTAAACTGCATCATGAATGATGAAGATACAGTTTGGACTTGACCTTGTGTGACCTTGACTTTGAGCAAGGATCATGGGTCGTACATGCCACACGCTGTTTCAAGACGAGTAACATTTATGGCAAGTTATTTTAAATTTGAATGATGAATGATAAAGTAACAGTCCAGACAAGCTTGCACTGTCTACGGCACTAACAAACTCTCGACCATTGAGACTGCTGTATCAAGCTTTCTGCAAGAAGGTTTTATAAAAACTGTTGAAGGTTAGGGCTCTCAACTTCTTGTCTGAGTTTTTAGCTTTAAAAAAAAATGTAACCGTATAGTAGGTAAGAAATTATATAACGAGTAATTTTGCATTTGTGTAAGTTAAAAAGTATCCTTAATTTTTAGCGAAAACTATTTTGGTGTATTTACTAATAGTTACCTTGACCTCATGTTTCTCATATGGGAACAAAAATGAAGTTTTGTTCAATGTTTATATGCTTTCATTACAATAGCTCAATTAGTTATTGAAATCTTAAACTGAAGCCATTTGTATTAGCCAGTTTAAAAAAAAACTGGGCGTAATATGGGAACACCTGTGGCAGGCGGTCGTCCGGCGGTGTCAAGGCGAACAAAGTCTGCTCATTAACTGTAATAGTTTAAATCAAATCATCATAACACTTAGTGAGAATGTTTGTGGGCATAATATCTCGATAAAGTTCAATAACCAGCCAGATTGGTTGAAGCACTTTTGAATTGTGTCCCTTGAATTAAAAAAGTTGGCCAAAGACTCTAGGTCGCACATCAGAGAACCTACCGGTAAGTTAGTGCATGAGCAGCGTTTGTGATGTATGTTTAATAAATGTGTCTTCTGACCTTGCTTTTTAATTGGGGCCATTTTTTAACGCGGCTGCAATATCATTAGAACAAATGTTTTTATAAAGTTTCATGCCGATTGGGCAAAAACAGGTGACTTCTCAAGTGTTCACAAGGTTTCATTATTACCATATAAAAAAAATTAACCCCACCCACTTGTAGCCATGTTTTTCAACAGACGGGAACCAATTAAAAACTCGGCCGAGATATTATTATAACAAAATGTTCTAAGAAAGTTTCATGAAGAATGGACAAAACATTTGACTTCAAGTGTTAACAAGAATTCACTCTAGCCATATGAGATAAACTGAAGCGCCCTATGGTGGTCATTCTTTTACAAGGGACTGTAACCATTTTCAAACTCGGTTGAGATATAATTAGAACAAATGTTCGTACCAAATTTCATGAAGATTGGACAAAAAATAATTGGAAGATTTACTTCTAGAGTGTTCGCAAGCTTTTTATTTAATTTTACCCAGTGACCTAGTTTTTGACCTTATGTAACCAAGTTTCAAATAGGTCAATATATCATTGGGTCAAATGTTCTGACCCATGTTTCATGAAGTTTTGACAATAATGATACCTATCTTATATGTAAAATTTCAATAAGTTCAAAGACCCTTAATTAATACAAATTACAAACTATAGTTACCAAACATGGCCTATGTCGTCATTACAATATGCGGAATTCATGTTGAGCAAGTCAACTTTACTGAATCTATTTAAACAATAAAGAGTTTAGATGAACACTAGAAGGGGTAGGTTTTTTTCGTCCGCAGTCGTGGTTAAAAAATCACACCCATGTATAAAAGTATTTATAAGCCTCTACCTGCATGTAATTTCAGTTTATTTTCATCAGACAAAAATTGTTGTTGCTATGGTTACAGAAAAATGTGGAAACTTAAATCTGGATCGTGCCATAACTCAAGAAGTACTTAAGCTAGGTTGATGAAACTATTTATGTGCATAGAGGGTTATATGTGGAGTAGGAAGTAATAGTTTTGTCTGTCCGTCCTTACGTCTCTTCCGCCCCCAAAAATCTGGATCAGGCGATATCTCAAAAAGTACTTTAGCAAGTTGATAAAACTCAGTTTATTGATAGAGGGGGATATGGGGAATATGCATTTTATTTCATTTTTTCCATCAAACAAAAAATGTGGTTGCTATGGTTACAGAAATAAGTGAAAACTTACATCTGGGGTATTTTGTGACAACTCAAAAGTGTCTAAGTCTAGGTTGATGACTCTGCATGTGAATATGTGCATCATTTTGTTCTTTTTTGTCAGACCAAAACTGTGGGTGCTTTGGTTTAACACAAATAATTGAAAACTAAAATCTGCATGCTGTAATAACTATTTAGTACTTAAGCTAAGTTAATGAAACTTCTGGAGAGCCTGTCCTTACTCCATCAACATTAACCAAATATGGGACTGCTGTTTTGTTCGTGACAAAGCTCTTGTATTAAATCTATCTCTGTTTTTATTAGAGATTAGCTTTTCAACAATTTAATGGATTTTTATGTTTTATTTCACTGTTCACAAAAAGAAGCACAATGTAAATAACATCGCTCACATATTACAGAATTATTTATAAACAGAATGATAGTTACGTTTTTTGATAATTATTGTGCAAAAATAGCCCATAAGTCATAAAAATACCACACCTTATCACATATCCATGCTATTATTAAAGAATAAAAAGCAATCTCCATAGTCAAATCATAAATGATATTGAATGAGAGTGTGAAAGTGTTAAGAAATTCAATTACAAATTGTCATTAAACTATTATTTTTTATACTGAAAAAAAACAACAACAACAACAACACAGATCACAAGTGAATAATATGAAACAAACTCAAAACATAGATTTTATATCTTCAAAAGGAAACACAATGTATGTTTATTAGCTACAACCTTAAAAATACCATACAACATCACTCAATGAAACATGTTTTTACAAACTATTTAGATAAACTCACAAAATATAAAGTAACAATTAACTTCTGGAATTTGACAAAATTGGAAACAACATTCAAGGGCGGAAGAAACATAGACTGTAACAGTGTTAATAAATACTTAATACTGCAGAATAACATGATTCACACCAAAACAATATACATGTACACATGTATACTTTTACCACAGTGGGGGAAGACATAAACATTTAACACTTAAATAAGAGAATCAAAAAACGATATTCTGGAATATACAGTGTTTCAGAGTGTTAATATTATTTTTTGTATTTCCCATAAACCTAGAGCTTTGTCTTTGTGAACTGCACCAAACAGATATAAACTTTGAATATTTCTGTGGTTAATAGACTGTTAATAACAGATGCAGATGCAAACAGGTGGTTATTGTGGACTCATTCTTTGTTGAATCGGCCATATAATCAAAGTAAAATCCAAATAAAATGAACTTGTTTAACTTACATAACATATAATTGTGTTTTTTTGTATATTTTTATAAATAATAAAAATGTCTGATTTTCAACATGTAGACTCATCTCTCCCACAATTTCAATAATTCAGAGAAATACAGTAGTATTTTTTTTATTAAACCCCTCATATTGTATTTCAGCACTCCGAAAAAAGCATTATTAATAATTAGCCATATTCTGCAAAAACTGGGCTTAATGCATATGTGTAAAGTATCGTCCCAAATTAGTATGTGCAAACTGTACAGGCTAATCATGCAGGGAGGAAACCTTCTGCTTTTTACAGAATTTTATCAGGATGTCTCTTTTGAGAAAAATCCAATCTAAGCGGAGAGTACTGTCTCAGAAAAGCATGGGAGGACTGCACAGGCTTATATTGGACGATACTTTATCTCTTTTAGTGTGAGAACCGAATTTTGAAGGCCTTTGCAAACAGTTTGGATCCAGATGAGACGCCACAGAACGTGGCGTCTCATCAGGATCCAAACTGTTTGCTATTCTGATAGTATTCTTTGAAAAAAAATCAAAGAAAAAGCTAATTTTAGAAATTTAGCAGACAACATTTTAGCAGACGACAAATTTCCCAGCATGCAAAGGGTAAAGCCCAGTTTTCCTAGTGCACAGCCTTTATCTTCTAACCCTTTGAGCGCTGGAACCGGATTTTGAAGGCCTTTGCAAACAGTTTGGATCCAGATGAGACGCCACAGAACGTGGCATCTCATCAGGATCCAAACTGTTTGCTATTCTGATAGTATTCTTTGAAAAAAAATCAAAGAAAAAGCTAATTTTAGAAATTTAGCAGACAACATTTTAGCAGACGACAAATTTCTCAGCATGCAAAGGGCTAAATGCATTACAACTGTTCTGCTGATTTGTATCACAACATTGTTTTACTGAGGTAGAGCTGGCATCAAAGATTACGACTTCTAACTTAAAGGATTTTCATCATGTGTTCAATTGACTTAATTTATTAAGCAGTGAATAGCTATCAAATGGTGTTATGTACATGTACTTCAAAAACAATTGAAGAATCATAAAGCAAAACAGAACTCAAAAGTAAAAAATATTTAGATTATGCATCATTAAGCACTTTTGATCATTGTATGTTTATTTGGATTTTTTGTATTTAATGGTATTTCATGGAGGGGCAGTATTTAGTAGGACTGAAAATCAAGAATGTTTGCCCTCAATTTGCAAGTACAAAAGGGCAAAATGAATGAATCTTGAGCTCATTATTGACAAGAATAAGCTTATATCTGGAAAGTAATCCTCATCACAACGGCCCTAATCATTATGCCTATAAGTAAGTAGCAGCCCCTCCAAATTATAATTGAAATCCAGGGTCCGTTTTCACCAAGCCATTCTTAGACTTAAGAATAAGGAATAGTCTTAGACTCAATTAAAATAACTCACAATGTGCATATATGCAGTATAAAAATGGTGCTTATATTATTAAAATATTGTTCTTAAAGAAGAATTATATAATTAAAGGCGTTAACTGCCACACTGGACTTGACTTTCGAAACGTTTTAGTACATTAAAGTTTTAAGAATATTCTTAAATTTTCGACTTAAGTTTAAGAAATGGTTGGTGCATACGGGCCCTGGGCACATTTCTTGTCATCAAACATTGTGCTGGTATGTTGATTTGGCTACCAAATTATTTATGCATCAATAATAAACAAACATCCTCTATATTCATTATTCCTATATTTGAAAGGCTAATTCCCCAATTGCCAAGTGCTTATGGACACAGTATTGTAACGCTAAAATACAAGACCGATTAACCATCACCTCTGAGTCTATACAGAAATTGTTAACATCCAAGCACAAGGGACCTGTCTTATTTCACATTTCTCCACATGTGAACATAGCAATAAAATGCTCGAAGGAACATTAGTTGCTAAACACCTCACATCTTTAAACTGAAGTTTACATTATGATATTTTTCTTGGTATCTGTCCCATGAACTTCATTCATGGAACCTACAGTTAATTTATTTAAATGAGTGTTACTCTGGAAAAACTGGTCTTAATGCATGTGCGTAAAGTGTCGTCCTAAATAAGCATGTGCAGTTTGCGTGAAAGTGTCATCAATGATAAGCGCGTGCGGACTGCACAGACTAATCTAAGACGACACTTTACGGACAGGCATTAAGACCGGTTTTGACAGAGCGAGGCTTAAATATTTTCTCTTACTACAAAAATCAGCTGTAACTTAAATTCGAAGTAAGAACTTTGATACGACATGATCCAATTTTCAGTTCACTGCGTGATGTGCATGATGTTGAACAACTGTCACTTGCGCCACTTCAGCCGATTGTTCCAGGTCTGGTTTTTCCTCCTCCAGTTTGGTCAACTGTTGCTGCCACATCTCGTGGTAGTGGCTGCCCTTTGATAACAGCTCCTCATGCCTTAAAAAAGTACATACATGCTTTTATTTAGAAATAACTAGAGCTTTGTCACAGACATGAGGTATACCCCCACATGTTGCATTGACACAGAATATTTTGCATACTATCTTCACAAAACAAGAGAAGCTCATTTAGGACGATTTTTAAGAATTATTATGCCCTTATCATTTATAGCCATTTTGACCTTTGAACTCTCGAATTCTTTCGCATGACACGCCCTCCAATGACTGTGAACAAAATTAATGTACAGAGTCATTTTAAAATCTCACAATGAATGACATAGTTATGGCCCGGACAAGCTCATTTATGGCCATTTTTGACTTTTGAACTCCAAGTGTGACCTTGAACTTGTAGATATCGACGTAATTCTTTCGCATGACACACCGTCAAATGATTGT
Source organism: Dreissena rostriformis (assembly GCA_007657795.1). Lineage (NCBI taxonomy): Eukaryota > Metazoa > Mollusca > Bivalvia > Myida > Dreissenidae > Dreissena > Dreissena rostriformis. Next base: position 12,007 of record VMBQ01011027.1, on the reverse strand, counting down.
GAACAAATGTAACGAGTAATTTTAAAATCTCACAATGAATGACATAGTTATGGCCCGGACAAGCTCATTTATGTCAATTTTTGACTTTTGAACTCCAAGTGTGACCTTGAACTTGGAGATATCGACGTATTTCTTTCTCATGACACACTGTCCAATGATGATGAACAAATGTACAGAGTAATTTTAAAATCTCACAATGAATGACATAGTTATGGCCCGGACAAGATCATTTTTGACCTTTGATCTCAAAGTGTGACCTTGACCTTGGAGATATCGAAGTAATTCTTTCTCATGACACACCGTTCAATGATGGTGAACAAATGTGCTGAATGATTTTAAAATCTCACAATGAACAACATAGTTATAGCCCGAACAAGCTCATTTATGGCCATTTTTGACCTTTGAACTCAAAGTGTGACCTTGACCTTGGAGGTATCGACATTCTTCTTTCGCATGACACACCATCTCATGATGGTAAACAAATGTAAGTCATTTTAAAATCTAACGTTATATGACATAGTTATGGTCCAGACAAACTTTCGGTTTAAAACGCACTAAGTGACCCCGTGACCTAGTTTTTGACCCGGCATGACCCATATTCAAACTTGATCTAGACATCATCTAGATACAACTTCTGACCAAGTTTGGTAAAGATTGGATGAAATTTTCGGGACAGACACAGACCGACCGACAGACTGACCGACAAAGTGACTCCTAAATAGCCCCCAATACCAATGGTAATGGGGGTTTAATTATATGTGTAATTCAATACAGACACTAAAATTTGTCCTTGGTTTGCTCTCTATTGGCATGCAATCACTGTTCATGAGAGTACACCATCAGATGTATGACACATTGCACAAGCTGATCTCATTTAAGGGGTACCGGGTATTTCAGTTGTGTTTGTGTATTTGGGTAAGTGTTGTGTCCTAATTGCATATCAATTACTGAAAAGATGTATATGCATTTTGTTAAACCAGCACTGTTCACGTTACACAGTCATTAGATGTGATAAAAAAAAACAAGAGATGTGTTTGTCAGAAACACAATGCCCCCTACATCGCCGCTTTTAAATAAAATTTCTATTTATCATTTGGCAGGTATAGAAATTATCTCCCTTTAAAGCTTATTACTTCTCTTGGATTTTGTTTTTTGACTTTGACCTTGAAGGATGACCTTGACCTTTCACCACTTTAAATCTGCAGCTCCATGAGATACACATCAGGGCTTTTTTTGGCCCGATATTATAGCCGAATAACGGCTATGTTCCCAATGGCAAAAGGTATACTTTTTTCCCAAAATTTGGAAAAAAAATCCCAATTTAAAAAAAAATATATATTTTTTTTATTATTTTTTAAGAAGTGTCTAATGATTATTTTATCACAATTTTATTTCAATTACATGTAACAAAGTACATAATAATGATTTATATGATTTTAATTTGAATTATTATACAGAGTTATATCAATATATATGGTTGTACTAAAGTGCTACCAAAGAAGGCTACTGAATTTATTTTCCCAATTTCTTGAAAATGCCGATAAAATTCCCAAATCCAAAGCCATGGGCTATCTTCCCAAAAAGGGGAAAAAAAGCCCTGCACATGGATGCCAAATATCAAGCTGCTATCTTCAATATTGCAAAAGTTATGACCAAACTTTAACCAAGGTAAAAGTTTTGGGACAGACAGGCCAAAAACAATATACCCCCTCTTCTTCGAAGAAGGGGGCATTAAAACTATAATTCTGAGCAAGTCAGAAAATACTACAGAAACCCACCAGGAGCACAGCTGAACATAGAGGTGATTATATTTATAGTAAATATTCAATTTAGCAGGTACACGTTTTGAGCTACTTGTGACACGTGTATTAACGGTCGAGGTTGTGTAGTTAACATGGTGTCCGCATAGAGATCAGGAGGTCTGGGTTTTGATCCCACTGGTGACGCATTCTCAAGATCTGATTTTATGAAACCAAGTACTGGTTTTACCCATGAACCAGACTCAACATTTTCTCAATAAGCCTATGGCTTTTAATGGCTTTTAATGTAATTTAGCTTAAATGAATACATTTAAACTATAAATCGACAAAACCTTTTTGCCCCCACTCAAAGATGGGTATACAGAAGTAGTCACAAATTAATCCTTATACATACGTTCCAAGTCCACAACTGAAAGTGAGGAATAAATAAAAAGAAAGCAAGTCTTAGAAATCTGTATTCCACAGTACGTACGTTCCCCGTTCCACAACCTCCCCCTCTTCTAAGACAAGTATCATGTCGGCGTGTATAATGGTGGACAAGCGGTGGGCGACTATGATCGTGGTCCTGTTCTCACAGACGCGCGCTAGAGACGACTGGATGTTACGCTCCGTTTTTGTGTCTAAAGCTGAAGTAGCCTGCAATATCATACAAATGAATATGTTTCTGTCTGTAATCAAGGCTGAAACGTAGAACTGCATTTCAATGATGAGTTTCTTAAGCCAGGAATGGCCTTTAAAATCAAGTTTTATTGCTTTTTAAAATACATGTTCTGTTTGCAAGTAAGGTTTTGAGTACGCCAGCTTTTCAATGACTAAATAAACAAATTAAACAAAACCAAATAAGCAAAATTCCAACTACAACTTCCAAAGACTTTATTTCACACAAAAACACTTTATTGTAGAACATCTGACGGTCAAACCATCCATCGGGAGATTTGGGACTGGATTTGAGACAAAAAGGTTATTCTTGCCATTTGTGACCCAATAACAGATATAAACTCGAAACAACCCAAAAAAGTTATGCGAGCACAAAACACAATCCTTGTATGTAACATTATATGGATGAAAAATGTGGCCTCAGGAGTGGTAACAAGCAAAAAGTTTACCACCTTGACATACGACAGACAAGGACAGACGCTAGACATTGTGCTCAGGTGAGCTAAAAATGCAGGGCTGAATGTTGGCCTACCTCATCCAAGAGAACGATGGCGGGAGACTTGAGTAGGGTCCTAGCGATGGCCACACGCTGTTTCTCACCTCCACTCAGCTTTAGACCCCTCTCACCAACAACAGTTTCATATTCTAAAATAGAGAGAGTAAATTTTACGATACAGCTATGGCAGTATTTATTAGCAGATTCTTTTGGTATATTTTCAATTTTAATTCACACCTGATCAGAGAAATTAAGATTTTATGAAGGGCAAAAGTTTTTTTTCATTTTTGAAGACATTTACTAATTCCCTCTCCTTGGGGTTCAATATTAACTTAAATAATAAATAAAAGATGTTGCACTCAATAAACGGTGATGCACCTGTGGAAGCCTAGTATCAATTCATTGGCCAAAATAAGTCAAATGATTGTGAAGGTCAAAATGAGGTCAGGTGAAGTGAGTGTTCTCAGTCTTTAATGGAAGCATCAAAGCTTCTTAGAAAGGGATATCGATTTAAATTTGGGTTAACACAAAATGTTGACCTTGAATTAGTAAAAATCCAAAAAGGAAGTCAATGTCAAGATCAAAATAAGGTCATATGATGTGGGTGTGTTGAGAGTGTTCATAGATAACATCCATGCAAGTATCAAAGCTTCGTAGCACGCAGAATGGATGGGTTAGACAAAACATATCATTTTGGGTCGACCAAGAATTTTGAGATTCTGGAATAGACTCAAAAGTAGGTCAACGTCAATATCAGACTGATCCATGCAAGTATCAAAGCTTTGAAGGAAGCATTACTTATGTTAGACGAAACACATCATTTTGGGTTAACCTGGTACGGAGGGACGATATAACAGACCAGCAAATTGGTATAATTATGCCTCTCTGCATCAGGAGATGCCGGGGGCAAAATAAACTCAATATGCATGCATAAGACAATGATGCCCCACATTCCATTTTTTTCTCACTTTCTGATGCCAAAAAATGAATAAAAATCACAAGACCACATGCTGACTAATATGTTTGCAAAGTTGCAACACTCTATACAGATATGCTTTTGTATTTATGCACATCACAAAAATTAGACGCTGACAGACAACGAAAAATTTATCAACCCCTCCCTTCAAAGTGGGGACATATAAAGAATCTAATTAAAATTGACTTGTTATTATAAAAAATAGAATAAGATCATGAATAATGGACAAATCCTTGCTAAAAAAGAATTGTTGCAACTTTAATAACAATTTTTTCTTACGGCTTGGGAAAGTCAAAATTCTGCTATGGATGTCGGCGGCAGTAGCAGCGTCCTTGACCTCGCTGTCGCCTGCGGTAACGCGCCCATAGCGAATGTTGTACATGATGTCGTTGTTGAACAGCACCGTGTCCTGCGGTACCACGCCTATACACCTCCGTAGAGACTCCTGTTTAACCTGGAAAATATAAGTGTTCATTGGTTGGATCTAACATGCTTCACATCAATCTATGCAAAAGACGTCGGGCATCAGACATTTCCGATTACAATGGCTGAGGTCCCATTTAATTTCCGAAAGTGGCAGTCCTTGTGTCCTGTAAATGATCTGTGAATAGAGCTATTTGTTTTGGTTGGAAATGAAAAGGAAACTGTATTTCTATCAGCAATATGGAGATGCTTCATTAACTTTGCAATAATGTAGCAAAGTGGCTAAATACCGTCATAAAATAGAATGATTTACAGACAACCAGTCAAGCCCATTTGCTGTCTGCCTGTGACATAAAATAGAACAAGGGTTTTTGATTGGTTGATATTATCACATGATGTTAACTGGTTTCTAGTATTTAAAAAATAAATAAAAAAAAAACGATAAACCTTTGCCCTTTCCTCGATGTTGTAAATTAGTTATTATTTTTAGTGGAAGCAACATTTTCCGATTTCAAAGGCATATGACATTTGATCTTATGTGAAATCAGGAAATATGTTTTTGTAGTACTGTTGCAAATGACACTTTCTTAACTTTTATATTTTACCATATAATGTTAAAGAAATCTAAATTGTGTTATCATTTGGACAGGTTTACCATTTTTATTGTGAAAATGAGATTAATAGACTAGAACAAGTCTAATAATTTCCCAATATATGATGAAAAAATTAACAAGAGATGTGTTTGTCAGAAACACAATGCCCCCTATTGATTTTTTTTTTTACCTTTGACCTTTCACCACTTAAAATGTGCAGCTCCATGAGATACACATGCATGCTTAATATTAAGTTGCTATGATCAATATTGCAAAAGTTATGACAAAACTTTAAGATAGGTTAAAGTTTTGGACAGAATGACAGACAGACAGACAGGCCAAAAACAATAAATCCCCTTTTTTTTTTAAAAGGGGCATACAAAGGTCTGGTAAAATCTGGTGAGGTCCTGTAAAATTCAAAAGTAACAGATCCTCATGTAAGATAAAGACTGAGTCATGTTGAGTGGAATTGTTTAGTCTTTGGCATGTGTTGTTTCCATGTAAGATGAATTAACCAATATGGAATTTTTATCTGTGTAATACAGTGTGATCTTGCACAGAAATATACAAGAGTCCACCTCAATATGAAAGGTTTTTGTTGTGCACCATCACACTATATGGCGTCCATTTTTTCATTAATTAGTTCCTTCAAGAAACAATAAATTTCAATAAATACCATCAAGTAAGGAAATTGTTCTTATATATGACATGTCGGGAGCTAAAAAATTGCGAAATTAGCTTACTTAAACAGGGCTTAAAACTACAAATTGTTGTGTACTTTTTAAAAAGCAACTTACCTTTGATATGTCTTGACCATCAATGATAATTGCCCCAGATTCGATGTCGTAGAATCGGAACAACAGGCGAATAATGGTGCTCTTTCCACTTCCTGAATGACCAACCTGAACAGAAAATAGGAAAGATTATTTATTCATTAATATAATCATACACATTTCCCTTCCCCCACAGAAAACCTAGCCTGCTAGCTCTGTTGCTAGAGTGCTTGACAAAAATGACAAAAAACGCTGGTTTGATTCTTGGCCCAACCAGATAACATGTGTGGTTTTTGGTTGATTCAGAGGTAGCTGAAGAATGGTCGTCACAATAATCGTACCACAAATGTAATGTGGCCAAGCCAGGAAGTTAACCCGCTATGCTCAGTTGTAGTCCAGCGCTTTACCAACTCAGTTAGCAGACCTCGTTTGTAACATGTCTGAACTCTATTTGGACCTCTGATTGAAACTTGCTTCTTTGATATGGAATAACAAATCTGTAGTGAAATCTGACAATCTTAATGAATAAGAAGCACTTTTGGGTACCAAGGATTGTTTTTACATTAAAGTTATACACACACACTGCAGGGCTTTTCACCCTTATATAACAATTGAAAAAAAGGTCAGTTTTTCCCAAAATTCTGCACAATAAAAAAGACCCTGTTTCAAAAACTTTTAAAAACACGGTCTTCCCAAAATGAGCAGTTATCGCGCATGAAATTCCCAATTTGAAAGACTAGGGCCTCTTCCCAATTTCCTGATAAAAAGCCCTGCACACAAAAAGCACAAAAAAAACTGCAACTATATATATGCAGTACCTATCGCGGGCTTAGCGCAAAAAGGTCGTAACTGACTTTTTGTAAACTTTTCAGTACGATAAAAAATAATAATATTTTATTCATTTTTATCAGTAATACAAAATTATTTTGCATAAATGTAGGTATTGTACATTCATTTAAAGTTCACACAATATACCTCTATTGGCATTATTGTAGTCAGAGATATTTGTTAAATATCAAGATACGACTGTTTTGCGCTTAAAATCTTGTAATGTTTGATTATATTTTTTATGCAAAAAGGTCGTATCTGAAAATAAGATCAGTTTTTTTTTCTGTTCATATGTCTTAATATGAAGACTTTTATTCGGAATACTTGAAATATGTGTTTATTGAAATATTTTTTTTAATGATGGAAGAAAATACAAAAATTTACATTTATTTGAATTCAAGTTGGATTACCTGGAGTACATGAAAGCATTGCATTGTGCTTGTTTTTAACCAATAACTATAACTATAAAGTATTATCACTTTATTTGTTTTTTTTTTAAATTATTTAAATGTATGCAGACATACTAGTAACAGAAAAGTGATCATTACACAGTGACTGGGGGCCTGTACAGAATTATTAAGTAGAAGACCAATACATAAGAAGAAACAAGTTATTGTCATATCTTT